>JAYMFT010254660.1:0-10855 GCA_038088735.1 Panulirus argus
AAAAAAAAAAAAAAAAAAAAAAAAAAAAAAATATATATATATATATATATATATATATATATATATATATATATTCTACTCTTGATCCCATAAGTGATTTTTAGTCACAATTTATTACGACATAACTGCTTCAGTGATTTTTTTTATCACAATTCATTTCTCTTACATTTTTCTGAGTCATCCAATAGTGAGCATACCTACTTCCTTGTGCAGAGGTGCACGGCGTGGTTCCGTTATATGACAGGTATAGGTATCAAATGATCTGATATATGGTGAGGAGACTAACCACACGAGGATGTATAGTTATGATATATACCTTATTTTCTTCTTTTTTTCTTCGTAGAATGACAACGCTCTGGTTTTCCTTCTCTCACAAACTTTCCACCTTTAGGAATCTGATCTGCAAACGCAAGATTAATCTTTGATGCAGTTTATATATTCACCTTTTTGTTCAGATTCCATTTCTTTTTCTTCCTAGATGTATGATAAAAATCCAGTTTCCACACCCGGATTCAAACGCTGGGTCCCATGGATAATTTCATAATTCATTTACGACACTTCTTTTATATGGATTGATCTTATGATTAACTAAATGGAATTATATCATCCTAATCTCTAGTAATATTCTGCTTTTTCAAGTCTGGGGTTATCGACTATGGCGCTTCCTCACCTCCTTTGCTAGGACTGACCATTCAGACTTGATCACTCATGCAACAAAGACCTTCCATCTAATTGAAATTTACTTTACACTTAACCATACTCTACTTTTAATTAGATTTTATAATAAACTAATTCTTACAGTTAATCAGACTTTACTTTTATACTTAACTAGACTTTATCTACTTTAACCAGACTTTGCATTTAACTAGACTTCATTTTACAGTTAACTAGACTTAACACTTAACTAGACTTTATCTTACGCTTAGCCGGACTTTACACTTAACTGGACTAGACTTTACATATAGCCAGTCATCACACGTAAAGAGGTTCTAACTTTACACTTAACTAGACTTTATACTTAACTACATTTTACACTTAACCAGACTTTCTCTTACGCACAGCAAAGCTGGGTTATCCAGTTCACGAGACTGGCTTTCCCAGTTACCCTGCCAGTCTGTGGTCACCTTGCTCTCTGGTCCGCCACACTCACAAGATGACACGAACCAGTACCACCACCACCACCACCCAAGCCCAGCCACCACTACACTACCACCACCACCCAAGCCTAGCCACCACTACACTACCACCACCACCTAAGCCCAGCCACCACTACACTATCACCACCACCCAGGCCTAGCCACCACTACACTACCACCACCACCTAAGCCCAGCCATAACTACACTACCACCACCATCCGGGCCCAGCCACCACTACACTACTACCACCACCTAAGCCCAGCCACCGTCACACCACCAACCTCGTTCGACTCCAAATCATCATCATCACTATCTTTAATATCATCACTATTATCATCATTGCAATTGTTATCATCACTCTTGTCATTGACTTTGAGAGAGGCTGTGGATCAGTGATAGCGTATGAACGTAGTGATATCTAAGAGACGAGAGAGAGAGAGAGAGAGAGAAAGAGAGAGAGAGAAAGGGGGAAACGGCGAGGGTTGCCCCAGAAACGAGAGGGAAAGATAAGGTCAGGTCAGTATGTGCTGTGTTCTTCTTATAAAAACCTGCCCCTGCTGCAGCCATGGGGGGAGCCCGACCGGCCCCCAGAAGACAGCGGCCAGTGCAGCAACGAGACGAGAGCAACGACAGTGAAAAAGAACAACACGAATTACATAATTAACATAAGAAGGAGAGGAAGAGGAGGAAGGTCAAAATAATCGAGAAACAATGAATATCAGAGAGAAAAAGAGATTATCTTTAAAGTACGTCCCTCTCTGTTCTCGCGGCCATTACCTTCTCCGTCTGGGGTTCGTGACCATATTTCTGAACCATAGCAAGGGAGACATCGGCCCAGCCGGAGTGATAGTGCGCGGTGCCAGCGAGCGACGCTGTCTCATCTTCGGCACACCCGGTCCCAGGTACGAACGGGCTGGCGCAACTAGTCTGCCTTCCATCCTTACTTGGGTTGTGGATCACTTTCCTTCGCCGAGGTGGTTATGCATCATTATTATTATTTCTTTCAACCCCCTGAGGACACATAAGCGTAAGTGAATGTAGGTTACACACACATACCACACACACACACACACACGCAAACACACTGGTACAGAATACTGTCAAGTCTATAAGCAGAGGACGGCAGGACCCTTGAGAGCAAAAGGGGTTTAAAAGCCTTGAAAGGACCACTTTGGGCTGCGTGGCAGACCTAAGGTTCTCCCTCCTCTTCCGTCCTCCTCCTCTAACTCCTCCTCCTCCTCTTCCTCCTCCTCTTCCTCCCCCTCCTTCTTCCTCCTCCTCCTCCTCCCCCTTCACCTCCTCGCCCCTCTTCCTTCTCCTCATCCTGTGGTCTCCCTCCAGCAACATGTGACGTTCTACCATATAATCACATTTCATAATTCGACATGATGTTCTAATTATCAATTATGTTTTTTTTCTATAATAGATGGATAATTACCTCATTAGGGTATTATTTTCCCGTTGCTCGGTCATGTGTCTTCCTTATGCTCCTCATATGATACTCTTAGCCTTATGTGTCAGTATTTTGTTTCTCACGTGTCGGCCTTCTGGTTCCAGTGGGTTAGGCTTTTGTTTCTTATGTGTCGTCTTTTGGTTCTGACGTGTCATTCTTTTGTTTCTAATGCGTCAGTCTTTTGTTACTTGTGTCAGTCTTTTGTTTCTTATGTGTCATTCTTTTGTTTCTTACTTGTCAGTACTTTATATCTCATATATGAGTCTTTTGGTTCCAATGGTTCAGTCTTTTGTTTCTAATGCGCCAGTCTTTTCTTTCTTATGTCTCTTTTTTTTTTTGCTTCTTATGTGCCAGTCTTTTCTTCCTATGAGTCAGTATTTTGTTTCTTATGTGCCAGTCTTTTGGTTCTAACGTGTCACTATTTTGTGTCTAAAGCGTTAGTCTTTTGTTTCTTGTGTGTCAGTCTTTTTTTCTTATGTGTCAGTATTTTCTTTTTATGTGTCAGTCTTTTGTTTCGAATGGGTCAGTTTTTTCTTGATACTGCGTCAGTCTTTTGGCTTTTGTGTTAGTCTTTGTTTCTTATGTGTCAGTCTTTTGTTTATTATGTGTCAGTCTTTGTTTTTAATGTGTCACTCCTTTGTTTCTGTCTGTCAGATATCTTTTTTTTTTTACGTGTCATTCTCTAACTTCTTTTGTGTCAGTCTTTTGTTTCTAATGTCTCAAGTTTCTTATGTGTCAATCTTTTGTTTTTTTGTGTCAGTCCTTTGTTTCCGTGTCTTTTTCTTTTTGATCTGTTAGTCTTTTGCGTCTATGTGATTTTTTTCCTTCTAATGTGTCGCTTTTGTTTCTTGTATGTCAATCTATTGATCCGTATGTATCACTTTTATTTCTTTTGTGTCTCTATTTTGTCTCTCTGTTAATCATTTGTTTCTTATATGCTACGTCTTTGTCTCTTCTGTGTCACTGTTTCGTTTCTGTGTCAGACTTTCGCTTTTTTTTTTCTTTCTCTGTCACTTTTATGTTTCCACGTATCAGTTTTGCTTCCTATGTGACAATGTCATGCTCATTATGTGTCATTCTTACGTCTGTCTTATGTCACTCTCGTCTTTTGTCATGTGTCACCCTTATGTAGCTTATGTTACTTTACCCTGTCATGTGTCAAACTTCATGTGTCACCCCCTTGTGTCACACCACTCGTGTCGTACCTCATGTGTCGCTCCTCTTCCGTTACACTTCTCCTGTCCCGCCCTGTTGCGTCATATCTCTTGCGTGACGCGGATTGCGTTACAACTCCAGCGTAACACATCTTCTGTTCCTCCTTACAGCGTCACACTTCTTCCCTCACACATTGTGTCACGCCTCTTGCCTCGGAAACCCTGCTGTGTCGCAGCCAAAGTCACAGTTTGTGTCACAGTCCGTATCAAACATCTTGTGTCACACATCTCCTGTGGCACAACCCGGTGTCACGCCTCTTGCGTCACACGCCTACTGTGTCACAGCTGGTGTTACATCCACCGCTGCTCATCTCGGTCTCGTGACGTCACGAACGACCCCGCGTAACCTCGCCATCTTTGTTTTGTCTTTGTCTTATCCCATGTCTCTGACTCAATCAAAAATCGTTTTCTTTCACAGTTCGCCTTTTATGGTATCATTGTATTATCTCATTACGTTTTCTTCACACTGTTGCCCCCTCATTGTTCTGCCTACTCATGTTAAGTCGATTAAGTTGCTTGTAAGTCAATCAAGTTATTCTTAAGTCGAATGGGTCGTTCATAAGTCAAACAAGTTGCTCTTAAGTCGATCAGGTTGCTGGTAAGTCGAATAAGTTCCTCATGAGTTGATTAATTTGTTTGTAAGGATAATAACTTACTCATTAAGTCGATCAAGTTGCTCGTAAGTCGATCATTTTGTTCGTATGTCCAATAAGTTGCTCGAAAGTCGATCAAGTTGCATGTAACTCGATTAAGTTGTTCTCAGATTATGATCTGCAAGTTAGGTGATTTTTCCTTTAGGAGCCAAAGGCTGTGTACAGGCTACAGAAACCTATGCTTTAAGACTTCCACCTCTCTCTCTCTCTCTCTCTCTCTCTCTCTCTCTATTTCGTGGTCAGATATACTGTAACAGGTGTTGTAAACCCGGTAGTGGTACACAGCCAGGTGGTGTAACCCGGTACTTATACTCAGCCAGTTGGCGCATTTCCTGTCACCAACCGCAAATTGCCGCAAGACTCAAATAGTAATCACAAAGAGTAATCAGAAATATGATTACAAATTGTAATCACAAACGGTAATCAGAAATAGCGATTACAAATAGCAATCACGCGCCGTTATGACCCAGCACCATTCAAAGTCCCTCATGCTTCAAGAGGTGAGATCAAATCTCCCATGAGGTTACCATAAGCGTGTGGGAGGAGGGGGCGGCTAGCCGCTGGATCTTGACCAAACGAGGAACTGGCACCTGTGTGGTTTTTGTCGCTCACTGTCACCAGTTCACCCAGTTGTCGGCGTGCCGAGTGGCCTTGTGACCGGCGGGTCGTTCTCAGGGAAAAAGATGACCCACCCCCTGCCCACCTTAGAGAAAAACTAGAGTCGCGATCGCCGCCAGCGCTGACCTCAATACCAGGTCAAGTTGTGGCGTGGAAGCAGCCGCCTCCTCTCCCCTGTTCACATATTCCGCAGCGGGTGGAACTGTTCCCAACCTGACGTAATGGTGTAGCTTCCCTCTTAAAGCCTTCCTCGTTACCCGGCCGTATAAGGTCGGCACGCCTCCCCAATCCCCGGGCAAAAACCAGTCTAAGATGAACCCGAGGAGCGTGTTGGGAGAGGATGATCCTGCTATGCTATGATTACCGGGCGGGCCATGGAGGCTGATTGGATGACCCTGCTATGGCCTGGCTGAAGGGTGGGCTGGCTGGCTAGCTGGATGGATGGATGATTGGAGGATGTGCTAAGTAGTCTGGCTGACTGGAGGATGGATTGGGTGACTTGGCTGACTGGCTGGCTGGAGAATGGAATGCCTGGCTGGTTGACTGGATGGCCAAAGGGTGGAATAGCTGGCTGGCTCTTAAGGCTAGTTTGCTCGGCTGGTGAGTACGTTAGCTATTTGAGCGAAAGGCTAACGAGCAGGCGGGTGAGTTTAGCAGCATTAGCCCTAAGTGATGGTGTGCAACTGTCCCCTCTTCTCTCACACTGAAGGGACCGTCGTCCCCCCTGCGTCATAGAAGGGACAAGGAGCTTTACGATATGTGATCCCTAGTGAAGATGTTACTGTTTAGATAACTCTAGATTTCTGGACAACTAATCTGTGTCTCTTTGTCTGGTGACAAGATGAATCTACGTGCCAGCGTAAGGGGATCCTCCTGGCTATCAGTGAATGGGGAGCTTTACCGGAGATGAGAGAGAGAGAGAGAGAGAGAGAGAGAGAGAGAGAGAGAGAGAGAGAGAGAGAGAGAGAGAGGGATAAGTGAGAGAGAGAGAAAAAAAAGGTCAATAGTTTCTCGGGCAGATCCTTGTGGTGATGGGCGGAGTCTGGCTGGTGTGGTGGCAGACGGAGCACATCGGCAGACAGACTAGACTGGCCTCATTAACACCCGTGAAGTTAATGAGGGTAGACTGGTCTCAGCAACGCCGGTAAAGTTAATGAAAGTAGTCTGGCATCAGTAACGCCAGTGAGGGCAAACTGGCTTCAGTAATCCTTGTAAAGTTAATAAGGATAGATTGGTCTCAGTAGCGCCGGTGAAGTAAATAAGGTAGACTGGCTTTCAAAATACCGGTGAAGATGGCGAGTAAAGCCGGTGAAGACAATGAAGGTAGTAGAATGGCCTCAGGAACGACAGTCAGAATGAGGAGAGTAGGCTGGCGCCAGCAACACCGGCTAACATGCATTACCAACGGGAAGACACGAAGCGACATCATCTTCCATGACCTGTGCCTTGTGGAGGGCGAGGAGAAGGGGCAGGTATTCACACACAGCACTTAGCCCAAAAGTCGATTGACCTCAGCTAACTCACTGGTAACGTCATCTTCAATAAGAAAGACTTCACAGATCATAAGACGGAAAAAGGAAAAAAAAAAAAAATGAGGCGAATCCATGATCTCACATGACCTGCTCTGAAGATGGTGACACCGTTCGTCAGAGAGGGAGGTCTGTACGAAGGCTGCGGTGTTCCTTTGTCTGGGTCAGTGAGTCAGGTTCTTCCTTCATCTTTGGGTTTATTCTTTTACATATCTTTTTTTTTTTCGTGGCTTCTGTACACTCTATGATGGAGGGGAAGGCCGCCCCACAACATTCAGGGGTGATATCATTTACTGGTTGTTATGCAGACGTGGGTAAGGACCTCGGTGATTTAGCAGGTCAATAAATCACGCTCCTAGCACTTCTGTGATTCGGATTAGTGGAAGCTCCGGTAAATGTCAGGTTGTCAGAGTATGTAGATCTCTACCAGGCTCCAGCAACAACTGGTGATGTCAAGGGTATGTGGGACTCTGCCAGGCTATACCAGGTTAGGCTTTATGTAAGATGTGAAAAGCTTGCTGAATATCAAAAAGAATAAATCTGAATATATTCTTATTCATATACTTTACTTGAGAGCTATTCCAGTATTTGTTAGCAAAGAGTTTATCTTTATCCTTCTCCTAATGCGGACCTCCGGAGATAAGTCCTCTTTACAAACATTCCTGGAGCTGATTTCCTGCATATATTGTAATCTATACTGAGACCTTTCACTGCATCCTATCTTCATTCATTTACATTCGCTTGGGTTAACTTTCCTCAACCATGTATCACACCAACTTTGGAGTCTGTCTACGTTTCCGTGTAGGGTAATGCAATCCTCCTTCTTCTTTTCGTTACTATCATGACCTTTGCATTATCTGCAGATATATTATACTCAGAAAGGAGTCCATACCTTCTGGCACATAGACCAGGAAGTATAACAGCCCCAGAACAAAACCTTGCGGCGCTCCAGTGATGATCTTTCCCTGTTTCGAGAAGGCTCCTCTAACATTGGTCCCTTGTTCTCTCACACTGAGATAATCTGTCTGTTGAAGTAAGTGTCCTCCTGGTGATCCAGGTCCTTAATCAGCCTCCTATGGGGTATAACGTCAAATGCCTGCTGAAAGTCCAGATACAACTAAATCCACACAGCCTTCTCTTTTGTCTAAAACAGAGCTCACTGTCTCTCACAAATTTAAGAGGTTCGTTACACATGACCTCCTTTCCCTGAAACCATGTTGCTTCTCGCTTAGGCAATTTCTTCTTTTCAGGAAATCATCTATTTGCTTTCTGATTATCTCTCTCTTCCAGTACCTTATAGATCACACGTAGGGAGACCGGTCTTTGGCGTTAGGTCAAAGGCCAGTGGGTTCGTGGGTGTAGTGATGATGGCCTTAGCAGTGAAGATGAGGGCGGAGTTCAGGTGTAGTAATGATGGCCTTAGCAGTGAAGTTAAGGGTGGGGTTCAGTGTGTAGTGATGATGGCCTTAGCAGTGAAGACGAGGGTGGAGTTTAGGTGTAGTAATGATTTTCCTAGCAGTGAAGACGAGGGTGGAGTTTGGGTGTTTTGATGATGACTCTAGAAGTGAAGATGAGGGAGTAATGAAAAAGAGTATAGCAACCTAAAAAAAAAGATTCATGCTGGATACAGAACCTTCTGCAGGTTGGCAAGGATACTGTGAGCCTGAGGGTGTAGTGAAGGAGAACATAGTGAACGCACAATGATTCATACCAGGCTCACTATGTTCATCGTCAATACATCTTCATAATACACTTACCAACGCTAAGGTTTAAGGCCGAAATTAACGACGCCATCATCTTTACAATACCCTTATCTTTACTCAGCTAGGTTCGCTATTCTTTTCTTCACTACACTCTCATCTTCACATGCCCGTCATAACAGAGAGAGAGAGAGAGAGAGAGAGAGAGAGAGAGAGAGAGAGAGAGTCCACAATAATAAGACTATACAGTTCCAAATACGACAGAAGCTGGACCAAGGTTGGATCATTTTATGCTAACTACATACTCATCTTCGCTGCAAAGGCCATTATCACTACATTCCTACCTACATCCTCATGTTCGTAGCTAAAGTCGTCATCACTACGTCCCATCATTACACCCTCGATACCACTGTCCTTTGATAACCAATACTGCTGAGGTCGAAGGTTAACTATTTCTGCAAACACACACACACACACAGAGGACTCCATGGTTTAGCGTTACTGACCATGAGTCAACATGAGCCCGCTCTGGGTCGGACATGCTTGGGTTCTTAACGTGGGTGCTGTAATCAGACCACACCCAACCGAGGCGTTCATCCTTACCCCAGGCCTGGTCGATAAATGGATACCTGTCTATGCTTGGGGTATAAGTCTACATCAGAAACTGAACCTCTGCAGCTTTAAACTGATATAGACAAACTAACGGATTTGGCTCAGAGAGGCATCATGAAGGAGTATCTCACGTACAGAGGCGTCATGAAGGAATCAGTTACGTACATAGGCGTTAAGAATGACTCCGCTATGTACAAAGGCGTCACGAGGAAGCCAGCTACGGACAGCTGCGTCATGGAGTCAGCTACGTACAGACGCGTCATGAATGAATCGTCTACCTACAGAGGCGACATGAGGGAGTCAACTAAGTATACAAAGGAACCATGAAGGAGTCATTTACGTGCTGAGGCGTTATGAGTGAGTCATCTACGTACAGAGGCGTCATGAGGGAGCCGTTTGCTTAAAGAGGCTTTATGAAGGAGTCAGCTACGTACGGAAGTGTCGTGAGGGAGTCAGCTACGTACGGAGGCGTCACGATGCGACCTCTGCAGTGAGCGGGCAGGAAACTGGTGCCCCATCTATATGACTTCCTCTTATTACCCAGTCTTTCCACTGTCACGTATTCCGGTAAATTGACAGTTTCTGTGGTCGTCTGAGCCTTGCGTCTTTTAACAAAATACTAAGCGAAAAGATTCGCTAAATGTTGCGAACGTCGGGTGGGATGATAATATTAGTAAGTGGATGTTATGGCTGATATTTTCGGGTGTTGGAGGATGTTATGAGTGACTCTCACGGATAATGAAGAATTTCATGCTTGACACTTGCGGATAGCGGAGGATGTCATGGCTGACACTCACGGATAATGAAGGATGTCAAGTATGACTCAAGTGGACTGACAATGACAGGTATGGTGAAGGAGTTGGTTATCGCTGGACAGGCCATTGTTTTTAAAGGAATAAAGGAGAACTGGAGTACTTCACTCCTCCTTTACCCCTTAAAAGATGAAATTTGTGCGTCTGGTTCAAATGGCAAAGCTGGTGATGGCGGGACTCTGCTCTGACACCAACTTATAAAAGCATTAAGTTGGAGAGAAAAGTTTTCTCCATATGTTCTACGGCCTTAATGTGAAATTATAGACAAGACACAGACGACATCATTTGGTAATTTGCATCAGGTGTTCATTCAAACGAACTAATCAAAAGATTATTAAGCACAGGAAGAAGAAAGGAATTCTTAATCTGTTTGGTAATAAATCTTGAAGTGTTTTGTCGACAAGGCTGCATATGTGGATGTATTCCGTGGTCAAAACCCTCATCTCCGCCGTCACTTTGCGTCTCATGAAACGTCTGAGCATATAACGCTTTTCTCGGTTTCCGGAACAGAGGTGCGTGTGTGTGTGTGTGTTCCATGTCCCATTCCTCCGCCGTGCTTCCTTCCGAATGGTGGAAGGGGGTGAGTAAGGAAGCCCTCGGCGGGGTAGCTCTCACATTCCTGTTCAGAACCATTATCTGGGCGTGAAGCGACGCGTCGTGACCACCTTTCTCACCATAAATCTTCACACACAATACCAACCATTCTAAATTATTTCTTTTTGCGAACATGCCACAAGAAAAAAAATGATGATGGTTGTTGCACTTGGAAAAGTGCTTAGCGTTGGTCGGCTTTTCACTGTGAGGATATGAAAAGCTGTTCGCTATGGGTCTTTCGAGAGTACTGTGCTAAATGTGTAGTGAACTCTGAGGGTATAGGGTAAAGAGTATAGGGTATAGGGTCCATGCGTGAGACATCCCTTGTCAGTGACAGACCATACTCTGGTGTGTCATTACTGACACAGGTTGGGTGGATATGTGAATAAGAGTGTAGGAACATTATGGTGCATGGCTACAACGCTGCAGTTGACCTGTTCTTAAGTCAAAGAAAAAAATGGTGATACTGGGGATTACAAGGAGCGACCAACTACTGGTGCTGCTGGGTATTACAAGGTGCGACCAATAACTGG
>JAYMFT010254671.1:0-10855 GCA_038088735.1 Panulirus argus
TCTCTCTCTCTCCCTCCCTCCCTCCCTCCCTCCCTCCCTCCCTCCCTCCCTCCCTTGGTCCAATTCCAGCCTACCCCTGCTCGCCCACCTCTCCAGCACACAAGGCCTGAGCTAAGTCGTGGCTCCTCCCACCGTGTCATCATTTGGAGTGTACCAGGACCAGGGCGGGTCTTGCATCCCTGCCTCCCCCGTCCGCTGTCAACAGTGCGGGCTAAAGTTTCTCCCTCCTCTGCTCGTCATACCCGCTCCAGGAGACGCGGGATCTTCAGCTGCTTTATAAGTAACCTCATAGTAATTAAAATGGAGCGTCGAACGTTAGTATGAGGGGTCACTTTATTAACTTTTCCTGCGTCTGTTTAAGGAATCAGTTTGGAGATGACTGTAAGGGAAGTGTTAAGATAATCGCCCCTCGGGCAGTGAGTGAAATCACTATGGGGATCATCTTTCACATAAAGAGTCTTACTGTTACGATTATGGTTCCTCCGTATGGGAGAGGCCTCTCCGGGGAATGGTCCTGCGGCCTTTGAAGGACCAATTAGGGGGAAATAAATGTCCTTCGCTCTTGTGATAGAGCCACTTACGAGGGGGAGACTGGCCTGTGCGTCTTTGAGAGACCTAATTTTTGTTGAATCGTCTCTCTTTCTCCTGTATGAGAGACAGTTTGGGGGTTAAAAGATTGTCTCTTGGCTGTACAAGTGTCACCTGATTATGGTACCTGTTAGAGAAGAAATTGTCGTAATTAATGGCTGAGGGATTATCTTTAATAATAGAGGAGGGATACTCTTGAGTAATTAGGAGAGAATCCTTAGTATTGGCTGAAAGATTATCTTAAAGAAGGGAGAAGGGATTGTCTTAATTAATGGGTGAAGGATTGACGTATTCCTTAAGAGCATAAAGCACCATTAATGGGAGGGGAATGGACGGCAGAGGTTGTTGTAGTGACTACAAAGAGGGAAGTGGGGACTAGCCACACCAGCAGCCGGTGCAACACAGTTTCCCATGAGTTTCTACGGCCAGGGAAGTTAGTGCGGGGTTCTGCCGCAAGGCTGTGGAACATCTGTTGGGTTCTTTATTTTCACCTTCCCAGTTTCTCCCTGTCACTTTAATCATCCAGCCTCTGCAAAACAATTCGTGGTTCTTATTTGTGAGTGTGTTCGATTATCAGATTATTTCACCGTAATGCTCTATAATTAGTCAGCTGGTTTGGATACGAGTCTTTTTTTTCCGGAGTTTTTAGTCTCCTTTTTATGTAGAGTTATATCGATTATAGGATTTTTCAGAATGAAAGATAATACTGCACTGTGTTTTGCACCTTATTGTAGATTCTTGTGGACATGTTTTCTCTCTGGCCTCGTAGTCTTTACCCGTAGCAGTGGGATGGAAGGTCGTGTGTGGAGAACCCCATCTTCCGTAGCAAGACACAGACGTCACAAAGTGCTAAGCTGTCCTCGGTCACCACGAAGTAGCCCAGGTTGGCAAGACAACCGAGCTCCAGGAGGGAGAATGCTGTCTTTTTATTTCGTTATACTTTTAAGAGGAGTAATGCTAATATTTTTTTTTTTTCTCTCTCTCTCTCTCTCCACCTGTGTGTCTTCATGTGTGTGTTTATGTGCGTGTATGTGATTACTGTTTGTGCGTTACGATTAAAGAGTTGTACATTCATGTTGTCAGTCTCATAACCTTGTATGTGTACCTTGTCTTTACCCTGTGTATGTATGCACACACACACACACACACACACACACACACACACACACATGCCAATCTAAGCCAGGTGCCCATTTATCGACCAGCTTCGAGGGGAGAATGAACACCTAAGGTGGATGTGGGCCAACTTCCACGCCGAGGATTCGAACCTATGCGGGTCCGACCCTGAGCCACTCGTGCTGGCTCATCGCCAGTAATGCTAAACACTGCAGCACGGAGGCCCGTGTGTGTGTGTGTGTGTGTGTGTGTGTATTTGTGTATGCTTGCTGATGTCTGTCCTACCTATGTTCTCTGCATTCGCGCACCCACCAGTTTGTTATATCCCCAATTTTGTGGATATTAAATAGCATCAGGACATTGCGTAGACACGTGATCTCACTGAGTTGGGCTTGACCTTTAGCCTCTGGTACAAGCACCGCCCGTGCTTGCTGCCGTGAGGAGGATGGGAGGGGGCCGGCACGGGGAGCACTCTGGTGGGAGAGAGCAGGGCCGAAAGATGGAAGGGAAAGATGGGAGATGAAAAGTAGGAGTGAGAGGGGAAGAAGGTAAAGTGATGGAAAGGATGACAGCGAATAAGGAACGAGTAAGAAAAAGGAGGGAGGACTGGACAACAGGAGGAAGAGGGTAGGACGGGATGGATAGGGACTTGAACTGGGCAGGGAAGGGGAGTGAGACGGAAGGGGAGATCGCTGTATGGCTGCAGTGGCATAGGATAAGAAAGAGTGAGAGAGTTTGTTTGTGGAAGAGATTATTTTTATACAGGAAAGAGAGAGTGTGTGTGTGTGTGTGAGAGAGAGAGGGAGAGAGAGAGAGAGAGAAGAGGTAGTGTGTGCGTGTCTGAGAGAAAGAGAGAGAAAGTGATGCAGGCCTCCCCGTACCTCGAAAATGTGTGGGTGTTAGTCGTCAGGGCCTAACTCATGGTCAGTGACCTGGTATAGTTAGTATTTTTTATATTGTTATCAGCTCTGTTAAAGTGGTGTATTTGTGTGTGTGTGTGTGTGTGTGTGTGTGTAGTAATGATAGTGATAACGATCTAATGAATAACCTGCCACCAAAAAACAAAGATTTGATGAGAAAACACATGCATATAATGGAGCTATGAAAAGGGGATGATAAACAGAAAGGCTTTACGGATATCCGAAGGGGGAGGTAAGTACAATGTCGAATATTTTTTTTTTTTTTTTTCGTTGGAGGCTCCGGTCACGGACAAAAGTCTCCATCAAAGCCGGGCCTTAATTGAAATATGGAGAGGTTAATGAAAGGGAAAAAGAAGAGACAAAGGAAAGCATTTATGCATTTTAGGGAATATGAAAACCCTGCCTTTTAAAAAGTACCAGGTCATAGTTATTGGTAGACATATGAGGGTAGAGAGTTTCAAATCGTCGAGGTGTAGGAAAAGAAACAGTTACAAAAGTGGCCCACCTTTGAGTTGCCAAAGGCCGCACAGTAATCATGTGACGCAGCAGCTTCCTGAGTAGTAAGTGGTCTAGCTAGTTGTAGGGGTACACAAACAATCAGCTCTCGGGAGCAAAAACCAAAGTAATACCTATAGAAGAGGATATGTGGACCAACATTGCTCGGTAAGGCAAGGGGGTCAAATTTTAATGTTAGCTTAGGAGAATTCTAAGGCGGACCGCTTTCGGCTCAACTCTGCCGAGTAAGGTTGCAGAGTTAGAGCCACCCCAGATGTGAGAGCAGTGCTTCATAAAAGGACGGATGAATCCTTTGTATAAACGGAGCAGTAGTCAGGAAGAAAAGAAATTTCGACATCTAAACAGGACTCCCAGTTTCTTAGAGGCAGACTTAGCTATTTCTGTAGTGTGGGATTTCAAGAACAGAGTGAATATTACAGTAGTTCAAAGTATGTTTTCTGAGTTAAGAAGTGGAATTACAGAACCGTCGAACGAGGAAAGCTGTAAGGCGTTTTCGAGAGAGAGATAAGTAGAAACTGGGTCTTGAAGGAATTAGAATTAACCAGATTTCATCTACCCCAGTGAGATATCTTGTCTGAATTTGTTGGGGAAGTTGTGTCGGGACGAGATGCAGATTGAGTGAAAGAAGGAGTAGAATTGAAGGATGAGGAGGGATATTGTGTTCTGTCGTCAACGTATGAGTGAATCTTTTTTTCTGTAACAAAATGTTTGATAGAAAGGAGAAAAGGTATTGGGGACAAAACAGAACCTTGAGGGACGCCGCTGTTGGTAGATAAAGGGGAAGATGCTGATCCATCAGCAACAACGAAGATAGATCGGCCAGAGGGGAAGCTAGATCGGCCAGAGGGGAAGCTGGATATGAGAGAGCACAGCGAGGGAGGGAAACTAGTAGAGCGAAACTTAAAGATGAGACCCCGTTGCCACACCTCGTCAAAAATTTTGGATATATAAAGGGCAACTACAAAGGATTGCCCAAAATCTTTCAGGGATGATGACCAGACATTAGTGAGGTAGGAAAGAATATCACTAGTGGATCCCGCCTTATGGAAGCCACACTGGTGATCAGAGAGGAGGCTGTGGGATTCAAGATGTCTGAGGATATGGGAGTTGAGGATGGATCCAAAGACTTTGGAAATGGTAGATGTTAAAGCAGCAGGACGGTAATTAGAGGGGTTAAAACGGTCACACTTCTTAGATGTAGGATTATCAACGCATGCTTCCAAGAGGAAGGAAAAGTTTCGGTTTTTAAATTGAAACGGAACAGACGAGCAAGCACAGGTGCAACTTCAGAGACACACACGGGAAGGATGCCATCAGGAACAAAAGCACTGTTTCTGTCCAGAGAGAGGAGCGCTTTTCGAACACTTCAAGAGATTATGGGAAGGGGCATAGGATTAGTAAGAGGGGCATCAAGAGGTGAAGGAATGTTAGAGTCATCCAAGTTAGAGTTAAAGAAACGAGAACCAAAGAGAGTTGCTTTGTCTACGAGAGATTCGGCTGTAGTAACGACAGAACGGAAAAGTGAAGGAAAGGTAGCGCCACAAAAGTTGTCCTTAGCTAAAGACCAGAAAGACTTATCAGTGGATGACGAGGAGAGGTTATCGCACATCCTTTGAATAAAGGAACGCTTAGCCTCACGGATAATGAACTTGCAATGATTGCGGACAGTGGTGAATGCTGAATGGAGTCAGAGGAAGGAGAGTTTTTTCCAAGTCCGATGTGCCTGATCCCTTGCCTGAATGGCCTTCGAACAGGAACTGTTGAATCAAGGACTGGAAGAAGAGGTCGTCTTGGTGGAAGATAGGATGAATGTTTGCTTTTCCCGTATGCATTTGACGGAGACAGAAGCATCTCCGCTGTAATATACCTAAGGGAAGTCAGAAAATAATTTTTGCAAGTTATCCCAGTTAGCTTTATTGAGGTAATAATATTTACGATTAGAAGGGGCTGCCAGAGGGGGATGTGCTGTTTTAAGAGATACATTTATGAAGGTGTGGTCAGATGAACCATGTGGAGTTGAGATTTTGTAGCTACAACGTGAAGGATCAGAGCGATCATAAATATGGGTAGGGTGAGTGATAATTTGCTCTAGATCATTGAGAATGGAGAGCGTGACGGTTTCAATCCCCAACCATCCTTATGGCAGGAATTCAACAATTGAAAAGCCCTGTTTAGAGGATGTTGGCTTGCGGGTGAGAGGATATTACAGCCTTATAGTAGTTTAGATCGTCAAAGAAAGATTTAAAGTTTGTAGAATTGGGAGAGCAGTTGGCGAACAAAGGAAAAGCGTGGTAGCTGGAGGAAAGACTTTGAACCAGATAACATCAAAGTTTGAGGACTTGAGTTTCTTGGGGCGTGTTGACGCTGGATTGAGCACAGACACCACCTTTGAACCGGACACGTGAATGGAGATTATAGTTGGATATGAAAAAGAGGCTAGTGAGAACGTCATTAGGCAATTGGGTCTCAAAAAGGAAGTAGGATATATGGAGACAGATGGTGTTCAACACAAGAGAGGTTAGTAGAGAGACCACAAATGTTGGTATAGTGAAGAGAAAAAGAGGCAGGTCTATCAGAGTGGGAAAGGTCGTAGGAGGGACCTATGCAACACTATTGACTGAGCCGTCCCTCTCACTGGCAATAGAGTCAGGCGGGAACCCAGAGATTCTTAGCATCCCATGATGCCGGAGGTTTATTGGACTCTATCAAGATTACATTCAAAAGCGATTGTGCAGCCAGGAGATGACAAGGGAATTTATGAGAAGAAAGTGAGGTTTGAGAAGGTGTGTGGTGCTTGTAAGAAGATTACGGGACTAGCCCGGTAGACTCGTTTTGATGGAACAGAAAGTAAGACCAGGAATCTTAACATAGGTGTAAGATGGTTCCGGACACCATCTTAACGCTCCTCAGTCACGACGGGAGCACCACCTTGGGCGGCTTCTGTCAACAGCCTACTACCTAATTATTAGTGATGATCACAGTAGTTAGCATGAGACTGCTCTTGCGGCTGTTTGCACGAGCTAGGATGGGTCCGATGCGGTTGTGATGCCGAATTAGCTACTCGGGGATGAGGGACCTCATGTGACAGGTGACGGTGGCGTGGATGGTGCAGTAGCATTACCCCGAGCTAGGTGAGATCTTTTGGGATGTATTTCTTGAACGGCCATTGGTAGGTGGTGTAAGAGGTGTCAAGGATGATCTTGCTTGTCCTTTTCTGCAAATCTGATAAATCATCTGTGTAACTGATAAGGAGGAAGACCAAACTAGTTAGGCACAGGCGATTCTGGAAACATGAAAGTTATTATGATGATTTGTTTTTCCTTAGTGTGCTTCTGCTTTCACTTGGGTTCCGTAGAAATCATATTAATTAATTGTTATTTTTCATTTATGTACTTATCGCCTTTGCACGTTTCTTGGTACATTGTATGTCTTTCAGGGGGTTTGGTTTTACTTTGTGGTGCTGTGTTCAAGTTGGCTTCTCGTTATTCTCCACTGCTTACATGAGAGTCGGTGAAATGATGCTAGGGAGGTGAGGGTAGAATCAACTCCATTCTTCATGATAATGAATAAGTGATTTGCATTAACGATTGGGTTAACCATAGGTTTGGTATATATTCTGAGGTACCATTACTAACGGAGTCATTAAACTCAGCGAATGGGTCTCACTGCTCGATCTGAGACTTACCACCTTAGTGGTTATATACGTAACAATAAATGTTAGCTGACATTCATTGGTAACAATTCAGCTAGTACTACTGAATACTGGCACAGGAGAGATATTGTAATCATTGTCACCGGTACGATATCATTGTCACTTCCAGTCTTGGCACGGATATTGCTATCATTGTTGGTGGACTTCACGTCGGAACTGCTAAAGTAGTTTACTTCACCTTTTCGAAGACAACGTTACGACCCTTGAGTACGACGGTGCGATAAGTATGATGGTGTGTCCCTTGATGCCAAAGTGTCAGGTCAGAGGCCACGCCATCATACCCAAGTGTTTTACTGTCGTGTCCTTGTAGCTTACTTCCCTGTTCTTGGGTATGATAAATGATACACGGACATTCAAAATAGACGCAACGTGTTACATGACCCCTACAGCCAAAAGAATGACATTTACAGAGAATGTTTGCTTGGTAAGATGAGTATTTTTCTCCTTGATTTAGCCTCTTCAGTCTTGCTTGATCCATATTCTATCTCAATTTTACCACATTACATTGACTAATATCAACTCACCTCACCCATTTTCACCTCTCGTACTTAACGTGTTGTATCTTAAGTATGAATTGAAAAATCAGCTGATCGTTTCGTACGTACGCTCTCGTATGCGAATACAGAGGATAGGATTACACCACAGGATCTAGACTTATAAGAGACAGGATGGAAGTGATCTGATGGAGGGGAAAATGCAGACTTTGGACTTTTAATTCCTTTCCTTTCCCAGTGTACAACGGGTCCTTTGCAGAATCACCGTTTTGGATTCCCAAAGGTTTGCGTAGTAGCAGGGAATCGATTCACTAAACTTTGTTTTCATGTGGTATGTTTAAGTCCTTCTTCCTATTTTTCAACTCTCTTGGTTCTGCTGTACAGTAAGATGAGCCCTACGCCATCTCGATGGCTTGGAACATACTCTCGAACACCTTGAGTATGTAAAAAAAAAGTAATGTATGGAACACTTATATGAAATCCTTATGAAGATTCCAACACCAATATCGTTCTAGTGAAGTACAGTTAGGTCTTCCCGAGTTAGTACGTCAAATTTCCCTTGAGTTCCTGATGTGCTAACTTTGTATGAGTTACTGGTGTATGAGCAACCTGCAGCACCGAACTTCATGTGCGTTACTGATATCTCCATCTGTTGCACATAGTTTCGTGTGAGTTGCATAATAGTCTGCTCGAGTTACAACACCTAACGTCATGTGACGGACTAGTGTTTGGCCGGTGTGATTATGATGAGATGTGTCTGACGTCATGGCAGGGAGGGGGATGGAGGAGCTTTGTGAAGAACACTGAATTGTCCTTATGGTTTCAAAGCAGTCGAGTGGAATATGCCTTATATATATATATATATATATATATATATATATATATATATATATATATATATATATACCATTAAGCTGAGGTCGGGACTTTGCCATACCTTCCGTATACTTCACTATGGTTTCACTGGATTTCTGCCCTCATCGTTCGGTATGAGACCTTACTTTACCTTACGTATGCCTTAGGATGATTATGGAGGTCTTCTGCCTCTACAGCTGGGTCTGGGACCTTACCTTACCTAACCTATACCTTACGATGATTTCGGCGGTCTTCTATTCCCACAGCTGGGTCTCCAACCAAGCTGTGTTTTCTTTTACTGCTCGGTCAAAGTGTAGGATGCTGTAAACTGTAAGCCTTCGTAACCGTCACACGCCGCCCTGGTGCACCATGTACGTAACAGTCCAGCCCTTGAAGCCACTTACTCCCACGTAACTAAAACCCAGTTAGCCCTTATCCCACTCACTTTTGCTCTCACTCCCACCATTTAAGCTTTCTATGCCCCTAGCCTCTTCCCTTAGCACTTCCTTCCTTCACTTCTCACCTCCGCCACAGCCTCTCCCCCACTTCCCCACTTTCCTCCTAACTTGGCCTCTCCCCTACCCTCCCGACCGGCTTGCCACGCAAACTCGACACAACAGCAGGTGTGGCAGTACTCCTGAATACTCTCAGTAGAACACAAACACACACACACACACACACACACACACACACACACACACAACTGCACAAATATTGGCTCGCCATCAGACATGCGAGCGACGGTATTTTTGCCCGTGAATCGAGATGTGTTTGCGCGTTGCAAGTCGTTGTGTGCACAGTCCACGAAAAATGCTACCCCAATGCCCGCGCCTAATTTGAACAAGTATTTAGTTTGTTGTAAGTAATTGAGCAAATTGGACTCAGTTAATGGCAAGGGGATTTTCTTGAGTTTACTGAACTGATTAATCTCAAGTGCTCGCTAGTGTAGGAATAAAAGATCCATTGTAAGCAATGGTGGTATGCCATGAAAATGATGATTGCAGGAAGGTTGTATGTTTTTGAGGGGGGAGGGTTAGTGCATGAGAGGAAGTTGGTTGGAGTGATTGTATGTTGAGGGGGGCGGGGGGAAGAATGTATGAGAGGCAGTTAGTTGGAGTGAGTGAGTGAGTGTGTAAAACTGTGTATATGTGTGAGTGTGGAGATAGAGTATGAGAGGTAGCTGGTTGGAGTGGGTGTGTGTGTGTCTGTGTAGCGTGTATAATGTGGAGTTATTATAATCACTGGTGCATCACGCTGCGATGTACCAGGCAAGATTTATTCATATCGATATGACTATATAAAATTACCTACACATACAACCACGAGCACACACACACACACACACACACACACACACATATATATATATATATATATATATATATATATATATATATTGATGGATAGATAGATAGATATAACCACCTTATGGCCAACTTGATGGATAGATAGATAGATATAACCACCTTATGGCCAACAGAAAGTTGACGCAGGAGCCTTACTTACATCCCCTCTGAAAACAGTGTATCATTATTACCAGTTGCAACATAGAACACAGAAAAACAAAAGAAATTCATCATTTTTACGGAACTGTTTCAAATGACTTTGTAATACTCAGTGACGAAAGCGTCACGATTATTGCTCTCGGATGAAAAAGTGTTAAAGCACCGAACGAGAGACGGCGTTTCTTCACCTGACAAGCGTATCCTGGAGGAATTACGTTGAGCGACATTATGGTACGTGATTGTATATTATAAAGATGTGCGAGACAGAGAAATACCTTATGATTGAGTGAAAGTGGCTAGGATATAGAAAGGGATTGAAAGTTATATAAAGTAAACTTCACAGCTTATACCGACGGTAAGCCCTTGCCAAAATCAACACCAGTAATATCTCCAAAATCAATTTTTTTTTTTTACTATAAACGTATCAGCGTTCCCCCCCAACCTCCCTTAAAAAAAAGGAAAAGCCGTGTCATTTTCACCACCTTCCCAAAACAATGACATAAGCTCCTAATGATTAAATTTTCTCTGTACCTAAAAAGGCATATATCTTTCATTGAACAAAGCTTCCTTGATTACTGCAATCACTTTTTCTATATGGAATATCAAATCTATTGTCATTCAAAACTGGTCGCCGGACTCGTCATAAATCTGTGCAACAGTTGTATCCAACTTTATTAGAATATGACTGTCATTAATGACTGAATTAAACATTCAAATAAATCAAAAGCACTAAGTTCTCTCATATACTATGTGCTCTTATGCACCAAACTTGTTTTGAGCTTTCCATCATAGTTTTACCGATTCCACAGTTCATCAATTCCCTTTGACCAACAAATCCTAGATACGCGCCAGGCATATCTATATTTTCAAGTGTTGTGCGTTACTCTCGGCAGAAGCACAGAACCAAGAAACCTTATATTTTGTGTTAAGGAACTTCAGAATCTGGGTCCTGTTTTAGGCAATCGAATTAACATTACCTTAGTCTTGATTTTCTTTTTTATACAGCCGAAGTTTAACACCAAGAGGCTCCAAATTGTAGCTGTAAGTATTTGAGAATCTGTGCTAGGTTTTAAACTACCATATATATATATATATATATATATATATATATATATATATATATATATATATATATATATATATATATAT
>JAYMFT010254682.1:0-10855 GCA_038088735.1 Panulirus argus
TATATATATATATATATATATATATATATATATATATATATATATATATATATATATATATCAAGAGACAGAGATATCTCTGCTTAGACCTATATGAAAAATTTGCATGCACATTTACATACATACGAGACCCGTTGCTGACCATGAATTAGCGCGGGCCCGCCCATGGTTGGGTCTGCATTGGCTCGAAAGCCCAAACCCAAACAAGGTTTTCATTATCTCCTTGGGGATGATCAATAAACGGTTACCTGGCCTAGGCTGGAGTGTTTTTTTTTTTTGTGTGTGTGTGTGTGTGTGCTGATAGCTGTTTTCTTGTAAACAAATTCTGTTTAAAAGACCATATAAGTATTTGTTTGCGAGATTCTTTCTAATTTTCCATGTTTTCTAATATGTCCTTTTACGTAGCATGGGAGGTTGTGTAAGAAACCTCCAAGGTTTGTCTCAACGATTCGATTCGAATCTATGAAATCGTCTTGTGTAGCGTTTGGAAAGGTCAATGAAATAGGTGGAAATGTTGCTGGTAGCAGCGTGAGGCTGGGTAATAACTGTAGGCGGAGGTGCTCATTGGTTGTAACGCGATGCTGGGGCGTTTAGCTGTAGTAGCTTATCTTGTCCCGTGTTCTGGTTGTTGATTTTTGGTTGGTATTTCCTTGATAGTCAGTACCTCATCGATGAGTAAACGCCTTGTGTCTTGTTCAAGGCGCAGTATTCTTGAAAATTTAACAAGTGTCTGTCGTGTAAGGATAGTGTTATGTTTCTTGGTGATATGGAGTTTGATGGAGCCTTGTAGATGTACGGTAAGTCTTCTGGACACTCTACAGGCTGCGCATCCCATGTATGTCATATTGATAAAGAGCTCACAGTCTCCTTGCTGGCATTTGAATTTATATATCATGTTGAATTTTTGTAATCTCTTGTTTCTGTGTAGATGATTGTTCAAGAGGAGGTTGCTTCTTTGTTGTTTCATCTCTGTAGTAGATAACTAGTTTGACTTTGTTGTCTTGTGATATGTGATTGATATTTTTGGGGGCGATGTCTCATATTTTGTGAATTGCATTGCTTGTAATACCTGCCGATGTAAGCTTGTTTTGTATGAAGTATTCTAACTGTCTGTCAGAGTCGAAGTTATTGTAGCTGTTGTTGATGAGGGTCTGCTTAATAAGCTGTGTTTCTTCGTGGAAGCTATGTAGTTCTATGCCATATCGTATGCGCAGTGTAACAGCGTTAATGATTCCGGTTCTGTATCGCTGAGAACATTCACTAGTTGCATGTAAACACCGGCCGAGGTCTGTTGGTTTCTTGTGAATGGAAGTTGCGAAGCCGTCAGCGTTGCTATTCAACGTGACATCTACGTAGGAATGGCATCTTGTTGACTCGCAGTTCATGGGTGAATTTCAGACCTGAGTTCTCTTCCATTAATGTCTTAAGATGATTGAGATATTTCATATCTGACAACTACGTATGTCATCGACATATCTGCAGCATGTGGATAGGCGCAGTGAGTCTTTCTGTAGGGCATGGTCTTCAAGGTGGCTTATGTAGAATGCCGCACACGCGCCCCTCAGTGGTGAGTCCATGCACACTCCTATCTGGTAGTATCGGGAGCCGTCTATGCTTTGGAATGGAGCCTGTGCAGTGCAGGCTTTCAGAAGTTGCTTTAGGGTAGTGCGCTGTATGCCTGGTGAGTGTAGTTCTCGGTGGTCGTACACATTTGATGGTGTTGATGGTGGTATTTACGGGAACGTTGGTGAATGGAATTTCTACATTAAGAAATGCTATGAGCCCATCTGGTGTAGTAGAGAGAAGAATCTGGAGAAATTCATGTATGGAGTTGATTTGCATGTTTTGCTGGAAGCTGCTTCATGATGATGTTAAGTTCTTTGTCCTTGTGATATGTTGGAGCGGTGGCTTGAGAAATAATAGAACGTAAATATTCGCTTGTCTTATGCGTCTTATCGTTGCCATGTATGTATCCAGGCGTGTGTTGACTGTTGAGTGTGAGCCGGTGTTCGCTACTGACTTCTTCGGAGGTGCTAATGAGTTTGTTCGGCTTGCTCTCTATATTTTCGTTGAGAATGTTTTCAAGCCTGTGATTGTAGTCTTTTTCGTTAAGGATGACGTAGATGTTTGACTTATCTGCCTTTCGTATGACAACGTCTTTATTCCTTTGTAGTTCTTTGACTGCTCATGGAGCTCTTCTTTTGACCACGTTGCTTTGTTCTTTCCACCCGCAAACTGATCTCTTAGGTCTTTGCTTATGGTGATGATCTTGTTAGTCTCCATTTTCTTGAAGGACTGACGTAAAAGTTCAAGTTATTTGTTTCTTAATGGAGACGAATTTTGGTTGCAAGTGACAGCTTGGGTAGACTGATGTACTATCATGTCTTTTTTTTTTTCTGAAAGAATGATTCCGCCTCTGGACAGCCGGTTGAGTTTCTTGATAGTTTGGAATTCCGTTGATGTTCCAAATCGGTGAGGGATTTCTTGTAGCTTGGTAAAGATTTGTGTTTTGGTGTCGTGTGATGTGATTTCTCCTTCATTTTTCTTCGTGAGATCTTTCATTTTTTATTGGAGTATTTATGTATTTTCTTCATTCTTCTCCAACTGAAATTCTACCAGCTGCTTTCTATATTCCAAAGAGAACTGTTGTTTGTCTGGCTGTTGAGTCATGGGCTCTGATATTTGTGTATGTTGGTTGAAAAATACCAGAAAGAATCCGCTCAACACAGTTATCTGGTCATTCAAACAGAATATGTTTACAAGCAGAACTGTTACCAACATTCTATATTTTCAGTTCTTTTTTCTTATTTACGGAATAGCATAAAAGAAAATGGCCACTCAAATCGCGAAGTTGCTGAAATTTGATTTCGAATCCTTACAGATTTTTTTGTGACCTTGGCAAATTCAACGAAATTATAACGAATGGCATACAAGTAATCGTGACAAGAACAGCACAATTACGAATATATCAATGCCCCCTCCAAGTTATGGCGGAAGCACTAAGCGTTTGTTGATTCCGCGATTCTGTTATTTTGCCATATTTTTCCTACAGGTTTCTGGACTGGTTATTGCTGTTCTTCAACGTATTGAGCTTAGATTTGGCATGTAGCTTTATTATGCACAGTTACAAATCATGTTCGAGTTTGATTGGGTTTTTTCAATCTTTTGACGGAGTAATGGCTCTTTGAACTTAAGTCAGACTACGAATGTGCACATTTCGGGCGACAAATGTTTTACAAATATATTGTAATTGAATTTGCAGTTACGTTTCAGCGCATTTATAGGAAAGCATCCTTTAGGCTTAATCTGACATAGTAAATCATATCCTTAAACCAGATAAACTTTATTTCATGTATATTTCGTCTTATGAGAAGAGCAGTGCATATGCATTGTAGCACTAAGAAAAATATTTGAAAGACATTAACCTGTGCAAACCTCTGATCATTGTGTAATACAATAGTGCAACCATGGATAAAGTATATTGAAACTGAAATCTCATGCACAAGCGAAATGCACTCTTTTATATCATTTCATGTGTTATGATGAAATTTGTACTGTGAAGTTATGAGTATGGTTACATACCATTGGAATCTCGGCAAGGAGCATCAAACGAAATATTGATACAGTATGTAGTATCTCTTAGATGCTACTGTAAACAATAGAAGCTCAAGAAAAAATAAGACAAATGATTATCAAACAACAGCTTTGGTTGTAACAATCGTAAAGCATTTACGCACATAAATTGCACACACTGTTAAGCAAGATGATTATCCAGGCAATGATTCGTAATAAAACTTTGATATATAGGTATGAATTCAGGCTTTAATGTTGAGGCATTGTCTAAAATATCTACAGCAGCTTGTGCTCATTTTGTGGGTTTAGAGACAGAACAGTGGACTGTGCAAGAGCTGTGTCGATCTGAAGCACTTGCAACTGATTGTATTTCCTACTTTGTGAAAGAGTTCTGTCAGTTGCTTTGATCTAGTAGACAAACGTAATGTGCTACCAAAGGCCCATGTGTTCTGGTGTCTACAATATTCCTTTACTTGTTCCAGTGTTAGTGTTTTGAGCCTCATAAAAGTTGTGGTTATCAACAGCATGTAAAGTTTATTTCCATCAACATCTGGATATTCTTGCCTCCCATCTAGAGTATTTTGACCTCTATAACGTATGTTCAAAGATAGCAAAAGCTATCGGGTATGCATGGCAATGATTCCTCTCTTGACACTTTAAACCCTTTGTACTGTGGTTGTTAAACTACGTCTGATGTCAGCTTCAAAGCAACATGCAACGGCAGTTGCATCCCCTGCCTAAGAAATGGGAATCATGCCCTTTTTGTGTTCATTAGATATAAACGTCGATATGCGAATATACAAAAAGAAAAATATTTTGGAACTAGTAAAGTGCCCTTTTCATAGCCCTATGATTACTGTGGGACAAAGAACTCGTATACAGTAGCCAAAATAGTTTCTATCTTCTTAGTGATCATCGTAAATGATGACCGTCTACTTGCAAATGAGGCAGGACTTTCTACATTTGGTTCTTCACATAAGCTGCGGTAGTATTTCCAGACGTCTTCCAACTGTGAAACATGACCTTCTTAAGCACTTTGTCTCAGTTCAGTACATAATAAACCCATGACTAAATCATCTTTCTCTGCTGTTTCTTTATCATCTGACGCCTCCAAAAGAAATTCAGAATCACATTTTAGGTCATAGTTTCCCTCGGTTGCAGTAAGATCAATAACATCTTAACAATTCTTAACTTTTGGTCGTAAAGAGCAGCTTCGATAACTTTCGCACAGGAATTCATGGACTGTACCAAGTGCACCTTGTCTTCCTTTATCCCTTGACAAAAAAAAAACACTTTGTCCAGTCTAGTGTCTTCAACCTACTTCTCAGAGTTTTAACTGGAAAATCCTAAAGTGTTTTACTTTCGCCTGTCTTCATTATGGATATCAAAATTTTGCTGGTGAAGACTGAATACCAACCACTATGATAACATATCTCGACACGTGTACATGACAGGATTCTATCAATGGAGTTCTTGTGTAAGTCGTTTTTTCCTTCGGTATTTTCTTGCTCACGTCGTCGTATGGTAGATGTTCTTTGTGAGCTACCAATTCTTAATCTATCTCATTTATTGGTCTGTCAAATAATGCGTTTGCTCTAGTCAATTCCATTATTTTCTAACGTTGAAAGTGGTTCCATCGTTTGCATAAAACAACGCCACTAAAGCTCTTACATAACCACCACCACTACATCATACAACAAGCAGCTTTGGTCCTGCAATGAAAAGCATTTATCGTGGTCAGTACCATTTCAGTTAGAGCAATATAACTGCTTGTATCATATTAGGTTACACAGCTACACCTGAAAAAAAGAAAAATGTATAGATAAATAAAAGTTTACAGGTGTATGGATCTTCTATTAACTAAGGAAGAATATCAAGGCACAAATGGTGTCTGGAAAATATAAAGAAGTATATCATTGTCCAATAAAAGAAGGTATGTAGATATGTCATATTAGTCTGATGAGTTCATAAAAGTCATTATGAGTAATTTGCCTTAGAATTACTCTTATTTCACCGAGAATACTGTTAATGGTTTCAACGTGATAAGAAATATCAGTAAAGTTCGCAAGATTGTCTTTCTGTAAATATTAGAGCTAAAGTTATTACGGTGATTAGCTATTATGGTGGCCATATCATTTTTTTGACGTTTTGAAAAAAAAAATGAAAATAGAGAACGTTAGGATTCAGCACCGTCAAATTGTGTTTAATCAAATCCCGACATATTCTACTGTAAAATGCCTTGACCCTTCTCTTTTCCTGATTACTGCCTCTAAGTGGTTTGACAAGGATGTGTGAACACTCCTTGAGTGCAATGTTGACGTCTAGTCTATGAACCTAGTAATGAAGTGGATCCTTCATAAACCTCCTCACTTCCAATCTATCTATTTTCGTATCTTCGAGGGTATTTTCTCCCTTTTTGGCTGGTAGCAACGACACTCATAGATTTTCATGAACTAACGCACGTTGGATATTTGCATTCATGTGATCGCATATGTCCTTATCGGAATCCTAGTATACCTTTTCAGTCTAATTGTTTGGATCTTTACCGTTATGTTGTCCCTTAGGAACTTACAAAATGATTAAGGTTTATTCGTTTGATTCATCAAGTATGTTTCCCTCATATGTCACTTCCCCCTCCCTACTTGTGCTGATTTAACCATGACTGGCCCTCTTGTATCTTTCGAATGATCCTGACTCCTATGCCTCTTACATGTCATTCACGATGTGCCTCTTTTTCCCTAGCTTTTTTTACGTCTCGTGTTAAATCTTTCCTTATTCTTTTTTTTTTTATCTTATCACTCTACGCCCTACTGCTGTCACACATATCTCTGCACCCTCGTTGTGATTTTATAAAATTTGCCACAGCATTGCGTAGCATACAAATCTATCTTCTTGAAGTAAATGTTTAAAGTTCCAAAATTCCAGCCTTTATATCTTCTCCCACGGTAGGTTGTCTTTGGGCATTCACTGTTCCACAATGTAATTCGTCTCGAGTGAGTGAAGGCTAGAACCAGCTTTGATGGCAGAGCCGCTTCTCTAACATCATTGACTTCTGATACATGTTGGTACAATATAGTTCTCCTGTACACATTCAAGCAGCCTGAATATTTACATATTTCCCTCCCGTGTGGATCTTGCGTAGGTATTCTGGTCTATATCCTTTAAGAAGTCCTCTAGAACAAGAAATCTACCTTTATTCTGCATAACTACACTAACAGCTTCCTCAGCTGTTTTGATAGTTCCTTCATTATTCTCTGACATCTAATTCTAGGTCACTAAATCTTCTTTGGGACTTTTGTATGAAAGGGGTATTAAGCAACCATAAATAATCACCATACGTGTATGTTCTGAAAATCACATACTGCCTGAAAAGTCCTCTGTTTACCAATGACCCAAGGATAAATGTGGTTTCACTCACCAGTAAGGCTAGACCTCTGCCTCTTCAGTTTTCCTATTATTTCTTATTTCATATTCCCTTGAGAAAACCTTGTGTGATTTGACATCCTCGTTGAGTACAGCCTCAACTATGTCCGTGAACGTCTGACCATCTCTCATCCACTAGAAGAATAGATTTAAGCTCTTTTACCTTCTCCACCAAACCCTCCGCAGTTAGCTACAAGAATTTTAGCGTCTGATGGAAATCTGTCTCGTTCCTGGTTCACCCTTAGGTTCTCAGCAGCCTTTAATTCTTCTCTGAGTTTTTTATTTCCGTCCCTGTACTTTTCAGTTTTACATCCATTGCTATCGAATTTCTTACCAACTCCTAGCCTGTATGCTTACTTTAAACGAACTGTTTTCCATCATCCTGACAATGACTTTTAACTTGTGTCCTATACATCTATAGTATTATCCCTATCCATTATATCTATATCCTTAGTCATCTACCTCACACCTATAGTATCCAGTATATTCATAAGCGTTCTTCCTCTCTAAAGGTCCCTCCTTATGTGTACACTATGGTCATCTAAGTAAACATACCATCACGACTGACCTACATTTAACTAGCTCTGTTTCGAAACCGTAAGTTTCACTTCCCTCTAGTCGACAGCAGTTCCTAAATTTCAGCACAGCACACAGGGGTTACATCTATGATGATATGGATATGCCTTGTTGAACATTAATCATTCATCAACCCTTTTTATCATAAACTGGAAAATGTGTTAAACATCACGTGCATTTTTCTCTTCGAGCTGCAACGAAAAAAAAAAAAAAAAGCTTTAAGCGTTCAAGTAACCGAAAAATCAGTCGATGATGAATGAAGGAATCATCAGTCAAAAGCGAAAGAGAACTAGCTTTCAGAGGGATGACAACTCCCTCCCTTCGTCTGTCTGTCTGTCTCCTCTGTCTCTGTCTCTATCTCAGTCTGTCTGTCTGTCTGTTTCTCTGTCTGTCTGTCTGTCTGTCTGTCTGTCTCTGTCTTTCTGTCTCTCTCTGTCTCTCTGTCTCTCTCTTTCTATTGAACACTTGTGTGTTCAGATTAGCAGAAAATTTATATAAATGTCGCATATAGACGCCCTAGTCAGCCAGCAGATACAGATAACGTTATGTACGAGAGTTTACAACGAGCCATAAAGGATAAAGACTCTATCATTCTTGGTGATTTTGATATCCCAGAAATCAACTGGAACACCATCTCGGGTGTAGACAGTGAATCTACTTGACCAGTTATAAGCGTCAGTTCATGCACGACAGAAACAATAAAATCAACAACAGGCCTGAGTGTTAACAACCTCCAGATATTGCAAGAGCTATACGGTGCAAAAATAAAATCTACGTGCTTAAGAAATCATACGATGACCCAAATACTGCAACGCAATATAACGCTATTAGGAGAGACGCAAAAAGACATAACAAACAAGCCAAGAGCGAGTACGAAGCGAGTATTGCAAGAAAAAGCAACAGAGGTCCGAAAAGAATTCGTGGATGTATCAGTAATTAGAAACATATAAGGAGCGGAATAGAACTATTAGTAAACGAGGATGGGGAACCAACTGTGGGTGATAAAAGCATAGCAACAACCCAGAAAAAGTTTTTTAGTTCTGTTTTTATACAAGAAAGGACTGACACGAATTTTGAGACGGTGATAAATAGCACTCACACATTACCGAAATTTACCGTTACAGTTAGAGAAGTACTGAATCAGATTGATAAGTTGGAAAGTAATAAGAGTCCAGGTCATGATCCTTTCTTTCCTTGAGTAATCAAAAGCATCAAACAAGAAATTGCCAAACCGTTAACCTATATTTTCAACACTTCTCCAGGCAGGAATAGTCCCGCGGAACGGGAGACTAACAGACCTCACTCATATATTTAAAAAGGGAGGCCGCAACGTGCCTAGGAATTACCGTCCTATTAGCCTCACTTCAGTTATATGCAAATTCATGGGACCGAATGTTAGAGATAAAATCGTAGCCCATCTGAAACAACACAGTCTGATCAATAACACACAGCATGGTTTTAGAAGGCGCATATCATGCCTTTAAAAACCTTGAATTCAATCATGAATTGTTCATTATCTACGAAAACACAAAAACAATAGATGATTTATTTCTGCACATACAAAAATTATTCGACAAAGTCCCCCACCTTAAATTCATGCATAAAGAAGCATAGGAAGTTGGATAGAAGCCTAGTCACCTGATACGAAGCAGAAAGTCGTAAAGAATGGCGATTCATCACCGTGGTCACTCATTAACAGTGGGGTTTTCTGGGGATCCGTACTTGACCAATACTTTCCAAAATTCATATTAACGATATAAGCGTAGGGCTGCATAGCTTCGTGCACAAATCTGCAAATGACACAAAGATCAGCAATGTCATAACTGAAAAAGATAGGCTAATATTACAAGATCTAGGTAAAATGGCTGAATGGTCTAGAAAATGGCAAGTGCCACTTAATGTCAATAAATGTGAGTTGTTACGAGTAGGAAACCTCAACAAAAAACTCATATTATGAACTGATGGACTACAAGATAAAGGACACCCTAGAGGGAGGGATCTAGGGGGTCACTGTTTTCAACAACTTCAGACTCTCTCAGCATTGTGATAAAACTGCTAAGAAAGCACAAAAGCAAGGATGTAATACTACCACTATATCAAAGTCTAGTTCACCCCACCCCCCAATATGCAGTGCAGTTTTGGGCCTTCCATTTGATAAAGGATATTCTTAAACTGGAAGCAGTGCAGCGAAGAGCAATTAAACTGATTGCGAGAATTACACTTGTTCTCCCTAAGCAAGAAGCGTCTACGAGGCAAACAGATAGAATGTTATAAAACACTCAAAGCATTCAACTACGTCGATAATAAATTTTTTTTTACAGTAGCACCAGCACTTCCAATGAGAGAAAATAGACTAAAACTTAGAGGTCACCGTATTGATCTGGACTCTAGGAAATATTTCTATACTAGCGACATTACTGATGCGTGGAATAAGCTCCCAGAAAATGTTGATTAGAGCAACACCCTTAATATTCTCAAAATTAGACGATCATTATTTGTCACTCTACGGTACTGAACGACTCATTTAATAAATAAGCTTAAAGTAGTGGCATATCCTGCTATCCTATCAACCACCGATCTCCTGTCCAAGCTGCAGAAACATACCAGGATTGATTAACCCGTGTTACCTGCTTTGATGGAGTAAGAATTATCTTATTATTTTTCAATATCAGGAATGATATAAACAAGGTAAGTCGAGGGACTGGAGCCCAAATTTATCCTTACTATTGTATTTATATCAAAATGTGAGGTAATGCATGTCTTTGGTGATGGGATGCATGATACATTTATGTTCATTCTACCTTGTGACTTTCGTGTAAACCTTTTCTGTAAGCATATTAATCCACCAAGGTATACTTTTTCTACCTGTTTTCCGTCCGCCTTGTTTCATACAAGAGTAGCCTCGTTTACCTATTTAAGTTTCCGGAGGGGATGGAGGGTGGGGAGATAGCCTCAACTTTCATATTCTTTTCTCCTGCTGCTTTAAAGGGGGCTGCATTTTCCTCCTATTTTATAAGTAAGGTTAAAGCCAGACCGCATCGTTTAGACCTTAGGTCTTTGTGGTTTATGTATCAATATAATTCTTTGTAACAGACTCTCTCTCTCTCTCTCTCCCTCTTTGTCTCTCTCTCACTCAATTTCCGTACCTGCTTAACTATCTGTATACCTGCAAGCATTTGATTATATAAATCTGCTACCATCTCTTGACGTTTCGCTCATTTTTTTCTGTTGTGCGTCTGCCTTCAAATTTTGGTGCCAAAAACTTTTAGATGTAGACACCTAT
>JAYMFT010254693.1:0-10855 GCA_038088735.1 Panulirus argus
TGAACTCTCACGACTCCGGGGAGGAAAAATGCATCGAGTTATAAACCTGTAGCGGAGTGGGTGGGTGGCAAGCTGGGTGGGTGGCAGACAGGCAGGCACTTACCACCAGCCACAATGGCAACATTAGACGTACGTGTGTGTGTGTGTGTGTGTGTGTGGCGCGGCGCACCAAATCACGTGGTTGTAATTCGCCCGCCAAACACGCCACTAACAATTGACTCAGAAGACCAATGAGGGACTCTTGAGGTGGTGGCGAGGGCCAAATCTCTTGTGCCTGCTCCGCAAGTTACACGGGGGAGGGGGAGGGGGAGGGGGGGAGGGGGGGAAGCGAGGTAGATAATTCGTGGCGATGGATCCGCAACATGCGACGCCAAAGTATCACTTGACTCCTGCTCCTTTTTTACGCAAGTCTGCTTAACGAACATCGACCGTGGCAGCTCGCTCTACACACGCGCACACACACACACACACACACACACACGCACACACACACACACGCACACGGATTGACACACACAAACACAAGGAGAACGGGCATGTTGGAAACCAACCAACCCCGCGGAAGAATGAGGCCAGCACCCCGTAGAGGACGGGGAGGAGAGAGAGAGTGAGAGAGAGCTGGAGGAAACCATTAAACAAGATCCATATTTGATGCAAAAAGCTTACCGCCAACGTCTCAACGTGAATTTTATAGCAGCCTTTTAGTGGACGGGTTTATAACCAAAAAACATTCGCACAGATATTGCGATCCATTAGCTCTGAGTGGTCGGCTATGGACAAAAAAACAGACGGAGAGTGAAAGAGAGAGAGAGAGAGATAGGTAGGTGCTGTATAGCCAGAACCCCTTTTCGGTCTTATCTCTATTCTCTCTCTCCTCTCTCTCTCTCTCCGACCAAAATGCTGGCTTCTGTTGAATTCGCTCTGCCTGTCGAGTCTTCTATAGAAAACACATGGAAAACCGAAAGACTCAACCCAATCAACAGAGAGAGAGAAAAAAAAAAGAAAAACATTCGTACGATCACGCATCCTAATCTCAGTGTTTATGTCCATAAACAGCTCACGTTACGCCGAGGATTCCTTGAAACTTCAATTTGCCCTCCGGTTGTCCAAAAGATCTGCGCCGGAACAAGGCGTCGTCCTCCCCCTCCTCGCCCCCTCCTGTAGCCTTGACTCTTCTCTCTCTCCTTTTTTTTTTTTTCTTTGCCTCCTCGATTCCACAATTTTCAGTGGCCCAGCTGAGCGGGATTTGTGGCGCTGACTTTCATGTAAGGAAACTTTTGTCTTGTTTCCCCCCTGGAAGGAATATCTGTGCCTTCGGGAAGACCCGGGTGCACACAGAGAGAGAGAGAGAGAGAGAGAGAGAGAACACGTAAAAGAGAGAGTAAGCGAGCTGAGAGGGCTGAAGTTGAGAGGGCAGAATCTACACAGAAGGTCACAAAATAAATGAAACTGAAGGAAGAGACGATAGAAGAATGAAGGAAATAAAGTAAGAATTGCAGTGATATGATTAGAGGAAAAAAAGTAAATATGAATAAAAAGGAGGAAGAATAGAAATCGAGAAGAGAGAGGAGAAGGAATAATAACAAGAGACAATGATGAGCAAAGGACAGTGAGAACAGTGATGGAGACGATATAAACCCAATGCAAATTTTATCCCCGTTAGAATTACAGTATTTGTTGGGATGAAGTAATTAAGGCATTTGTTTACACTGCATTACTTCGGCCATTTGTACTGTTGACACCGGGTGTCAGCGCGTCATGCTGGGTTGGTAATACTGCCGTTGTGTGTTATGTGTTGTTTGGCAACATTGCTGGCGTGTCGTACAGTCACTGTTATCACTGACATAATTCACTTTTATTGCCAGTGTTACTGAACGTTATTTCACTGTCCCTCGTTACTGTTTTAACTGCTGGAGCTTTAATTTCAGTTCTGATTTCACTTATGGTCTTCATTCTCATGTAAGAGTCAATTTCGGCGTTTTATGCAAATTTTTTTTTTTTTTTTGCTCTGAGCGTTTTTTTTTCCTCCAACAGTTTGTTACACTTTATTTTCACTGTTGGTACAACTGCTTGCGTTTCATTTCATTGGTGGTAATAGTGATGAGGTGTCATTCCACCGTTAATGTCACCGTCTCGCTCGGTCCGAGAGAGGCTCTCTCTCTCTCTCTCTCTCTCTTTCTCTCCCCGTGGAAGCAAAACTCGATTAAAGCGTTTCATCCGAATGACAAATTATAATTTCATTTAATTTGCTCGATTATCTATAATCTGGGGACACAGACTTTTTTCCTTCCCCCTTCTGGCTTCGGAGGAATTCACAGCGTAATCTTCAACATTCAGACTTTCCATTCTTTTTTTTTTCTCTCTCTCCATCTCTGAACGACGCGATTACGTTCAACCATTACGCGGTTCGCGTCATGCAAGATAGCGGCAGAGGCGAGGACGCGCCGAGTGTTCGTATTTCGCCACGTGGTACATGGCTGGGTGGGGGTGAAAGGGGGGGGGGGCGGCCAACTCGCTTGACTCCTTAGAACTCAGTAATATTCTGAACTTGGAGAGGGGGAGGGGGAGGGGGGGGGGGCAGAGTGACCGCAGCCATTCTGGCTGCTGCATCACTGTCGCTCGCTGAAATTGCAGACTTCACAGACATCAGTTAACTTTGAGATGAAGCTGATTTATGGCACCACTTCGGGCTGTTGCCCGACAAAGAGCGACTTTTGTTATTTCATCTTCTGACATCACTTTCCGATCCCCATGAAGTCGGTTCTCTTTGATGCAAGTCAGTCAGTCGTGTTGGAAGCAATTCGTCATGAATTGCGACCTGTTCTAAAATTCAATTCTCCTGCGGGTCGCGATGGGGGTAGTACGCGTTTGTCTGACGAGAGCTGTGCGTCTTGAATCTTTTTTCTCTGGATCGCTAAAGCCGTCGTCCATAAACCAGTGCCGCAGTTACATTTCCAGCCGCCTCAGCATTAACAAAAGCCGGACATCTTTCTCTACTACATCTCCCGGGGGATATTTGTGAGAGATACTGCATATTGTTCTGAGCTCAGATACACCCATTTTCCTTTTTCTTGTACATCCAAGTGACGGTGTTCAGTTTCACACATATTGGTTCGTAACTAGAACTGGTCACCTCACTGTCCACAGGGCAAAAAGTCGATTATTTTCTTTTAAAAAATCGGTTTTTACACTTATGGCTAACAAAATATGGATGCTGCTCCTGAACTCTCACTGACGAAAATGAGAATTGAGGAGTAACTCAAACATTTGATGCAGATATGTAGATTTGTCGCAGCCGCCCACGACCGTCGAGCGAACGGTAAGTGATATGAGTCTCTCTCAATATGGGGAGCGCATGAAAGATTCGGCGAGATCAAGAGAAATTGGTCGTATTCAATCCCTTATTCACCGATGGGAGGGAGGGAGAGAAGGTGGGAGGTAGGAAGGGAAAGATTTACATAGAATATAGAGAGGATCGACTGCGGTTGGTTGCGTAAGTGTCCCTGAGGAGGGCAACCACCGCTGACGTCCTACGTTCGGTGACTTCGGTCTCTAGACGTCATTGCCTAGTCTGGGACTCGTAAAGTATACATACATCAATCAGGTTCAACTGGGATCCTTCTCTTCCAGTCCTGGCGAGCAACGTAGGCCTATTTTACCAGTTGGATATGAACACAGTACGCCTAAAATCAGGCATAGGTCTTTGCATTGTTACATAAAACTCCATCAGAGTCATCAACAGTAAAGGCTACATCATCTTGTGTTCGTGTTTGTCTGTTTCTATTAAGTGACACTGATAACGTTTTATATCGACCTGCTTTATATTTTTCCTTTGGGGACTGGGGGTGGAGCTAAGATTTCTTCTATAATACCTGGACTGCAAAATAATTCTGAAGTAATTACAGAATCGAAGACTTTCAAAATTGTCCCTCACTTTTTACGCTTCATTTTTGAAAGAAAAAAAAATTAGGCACAAAAGAGTCATAGGAAATAATAAAGTCAAAATATCCCAACCTCTCGCGAAGAAATCCCATGACGCGGGGGCCAGGATTTGCTGGGTGATTATCGGAGTTCTGTGCCTTCTTTGTGCGTATCAAACTCTGCAAAAAAATCGAGAGGGAGAAAAAAATTAAAACGGTCATGTGTCAAGCGGAAAATCTTGCAACACAGTCATGCTGCCTTTCATGGAAATGAAATTGGACACTAACATCAAACAGGTTATTCATTCCCATCTAACGAAAAACGAGTCTCATGAAAGACATCTTTATAGGCTCACGTTTCGAAACAGTTTTGTGCTTCGTCTTGGGAGTCAAAAGAGGAACGGAAAAGCATATATAACTTCACGACAGAATTCCAATAAGCTAAGTGGAAAACATCACTGGAATATCATCATCACCAAAGTGGAAATGTTAAGTCTACTTCTGTAAAAACAAATATTTGTATCGGAGAAAATGTAGAAACGATACAAAACGAACCAGATTTCAGAGCCAGGATATAAACATTGCAATTTCCTCAGAACCACAGTTTTTTCCGGACTCATGAGACTCAGGTGATTATCATAAAGATAATAAGACCGGCCACGGCTTATGGACGTTACCACGAGTTCATGTATCATGCTCATGACAGTCGGGGATTAGACTTGACCTTGTTATGCAATCTGTCTGCCAAGTTCAGATCGTTCATAATCATAATCATACACCAAAGTTATTCGCTTCATAACAGCATATAGTGAAGAGTAACTTGGAGAAACTTGGTGTACACACACACACATATACACACACACATACATACACACACACACACACACACACACACATATATATATATATATATATATTGTGGAGCTATCGGGTTCTGCCTGTTTGTGGTTACACAACGAGAGAAAATTCCCCTTGGGCGAGGAAAGGTTGTCGAAAAGTTCCTTCTCCAGGTGCAGGGGCACCACCAAAGGGGGTCCTAGGGTCAAGACGAAAGGAACCGCATCTACAGAGACCCTAACCCCTTACCGACCCTAGGCCTCTGGTGACATGAAGACCAAGGTTGAGGAGGAACCTTCGCGCTCCTTGCCCTCGTCAGGGTTCCCCTCCCTTCCTACGTCTGGACATCCCGAAGGAGGGACAACAACGTAAGAAGTTATGGCAGTATTACCCATAAATATATTCTCTCAGTCATCGTGTAGTAAACCCCGATGCCTTGTGGTTTCTTTACGGACCCGTATCACAGAGGATAATGTTAACACAGTCACTGTAGCAAAGATTCCCTATTGTGATATCACAAGGTTTCTTCTGTAAGACCTGTCATCATGAAATATTACAGTGCTGAACAAAAAGTAGCGTGTATGGAACGAGTCAAAGTAGTGAACTCAGGAGAAGAAAGGAGGTTCTTCAAATATTAATGTGAGGGTAGATATGTCCGGACGTAGTAGTTGGAAAGCTGTAAGAAAACTGTCGATGATAATTCTTAAACGATAACGCCCAGGAAAAGACATCACTGGGCGTCGAACAATGTGTCAAAATGCGGGACAATTTTCCTAAACGTTTCCTACAATTCACACTTTTCTCTACAAATGTTCCCTGAACGCCTGCTGGACGGCAATTTCTACTTTTTTTCGACTTCAAACGTATCGGGTCACCACTTTTATTTTCCTAAACCTTGAGGGTAGAAAGACTTTTTTTCTCCTCTCTCTCTCCTTTATTTACTAAAACCTTTTCAAGAGTCTCTCTCTCTCTCTCTCTCTCTCTCTCTCTCTCTCTGTGTGTGTGTGTGTGTGTGTGTGTGTGTTAGTGCAATGCGATCAGTATCATAATTGTAAATCTAAACTGCGACCCTGTGAGTCTATAATCATGTATCCAATACATACTGCACATCATTTCCAGAACAGGTTAATTGGTCGTTGGGAAGAAAGAAAGAAAAAAAAGCAACCTGTAATGACTCTGTGTTGGCGTATGAGTGATTACTTAGCCTAATTAACTATGCGACGCTGTTGATGAAAATGGCATAGAGAGTTTGGAGAAAGGGTAAGTAACACTAGGGACAGGGGGAACGACGCAACTGCGCTTTTTAATTAGCAGTTAAACTGTAGTTATCATCCATTTGTTGATCTCTGTTGTCTCTCTCTCTCTCTCTCTCTCTCTCTCTCTCTCTGTGTGTGTGTGTGTGTGTGTGTGTGCTCGTCCTGAGGGCGATTACAGGACACAGACTGGAACATCTGTAAGAGGAAAAACGTACGAGAAACCAGTTAGTGAATCGCTACAATGACACAGGAAAATTTACTTCAAGGGAAGAAAAAGGAAACGCTTTTTAATCATCTCGACATTGCTAAAGAATATGATAAGGTAAACGGCAGAATTTTCCTATGAAAAAGTAGATGAATCAAAGAAAATTTTACTGTCAGAAAATTGAAAGTAGCAGCGAATGGAACCGTGTCAGGGGAAGATATTATGTTCTGAGGGTATATCACAGTGATGGCCACTGGGTTGAACTCTCTTAATTTTCGTGATGTCACACATGGACGGAGAAGAGAGAGAGGGAAGAGAGTCAGGTGTTTTGCTGATGACACCAGCGTGGGGATCAGAGGCTGATCAAAGCGAGGTCCAGAAACACTTGCTGCCCACTTCTACAGACGAGTAAATGTGAACCTGATGGAATTCTATCAAGATAACTTTGGACAGTTAAGTCGTGGACGGATGAACAAGACACTGATGACACCGTATAAGGACCCAACACGAGAAAGTTACAGAAAGTGAAGCAAACGTGTATGAATTAGGAGTTAATAGTAAATTGGAAAGTAAAATTCATAGGGCGTACTGAGAAGAAAACTCTATCGAGCCAAATAATGAATGGCATGATAATGAGAACTTTCACGACAAAGGGATAGGAAACTGTAGATGAAAATGCTCAGTGCATACATAGGAACTGAATACTGTTAAGTCGTATGATCACCGTCCAAACAATCGGGAATGAACAGGTTACAGGAAATTTAGAAGCGCTCTGCGAGTAAAAGTGAGGGGATGGAACAGGGGTACTACCGTTAGAGGCTGAAAGAAAGTGAACTTTACAGCCGCCGATAAAGAAGAAAGAAAAGCAATAAACAGGATAATGCACGCAAGGCAACGAACTGCAGGAATAAAGGACGACATAATGGGTCTAAAAGCCTCTCTCAATAAGGAGCAAAACAAGAGTTATTAAGGCTGCAAGAATTCCCTGGAATATACCCCCAAAAAAATGTATCAGGCAAAAGTATATGACACTCTTCTAAGTAAGATAGAAAGACTACTTCAAACTAGTATAAGGAGTTATTAGATTCATGAATGAAGCAAGCAGTTAAACATTTAAATGAAAACGTGATATTTGGTTGCAGTCAGTCAGTCTCAAATGAACTCTGCTGTGATAATTCTGTAATGAGAGTGGCGGCAGATACACACAGATTACTAATAAGGAAAATCGCGCGGTGAGCGTTACGCGCTAGCCCTGCCTTATGGCAAACTCCCGTCGGAGTTACTCGAATGTAAGTAGTTAAGCATGTAGGCTGACAGATAAGTAGGCTTACTTTCTCTCGTCTTCCCTGAACACATTACAACTGTCAGTTTCATTATAACAGGAACATTCACGTCCTTCAACCTGCTGAAAAACCTGTACTTACGCGTCATTTTCTCTTAACATTTACTGAACAACGACTTGGATATTATATGTTTGGTGTCGCCTGCTGGGCGGGGTGCCATCTATTATGTGTATTCATAATGTATATTGCAACCTCGCTGTTGCAGAGGATATTCTATCATACGCTGGAAGCTGCCGGCGTTGCGTTCGATATTTTGCTTCCTCATTTCATGTGTTCCCTTTGTATGATGTATCACCTCATACACCGGGCACGGCCTTTTGTATGATGAGTATCCTATGATTTTTTTGAGTATTGTATTACCTAAAATACTGTACGGTGTATATGTTACTGTTATATATATATATATATATATATATATATATATATATATATATATATATACAACTGAATATTTCATCGGTTTCGGTCTTAGTTGATGATAATGGCTATTTTACCGTCAGGAGTTCGTTGTAGTTGATTTTTACGAGACAATCGCAGTGAAATGCACTGTCTGGTTGAAGTGCTGTAGCGTCGTCGATGTCCAAAACTATGTGATTGGTCGATGCGTAATGACGTCATTGTCTGACCTGCTTCATGGGGGACCGATCTGATTGGCTGTAGCGGGGGTGACGTTATGAGGACCAAATAATGTCGTCTCCTCGTTGCACACCTGCAATTCTGACCTTCTTCTCGCTCAACCGTAAGTAAGTCGTCCCCCAAAAGAAATACATGAAGTCTCATTAATACATCAGATTCAAAATGCCACGAGGTAAATACAAAAGACGGCCCAGCCTACATTATGTATTACCTCGATAATCATAGACACAAATCCTCCATCCAGCACTGTACCGGAGTTCATGCATTATTCATGTCCACTTCCAGCGTGGGGAGTGTGGGTGTGAGGATCGTTCAACCGGTCCCATCAAGCCAACAGTCGAGCATTGCTCAGAATGCCTCTCACATATTTACTGCTGTTCACACTCGTTGTGTTAGGTTCGACCGACAACTATTTAGCGTCGCGTTCCTGAGCTGTGATGGCTCGTGGAGGAGTTGTTGGCCTCCTCTGGAGAGAGAGAGAGAGAGAGAGAGAGAGAGAGAGAGAGAGGGGGTGGGGGAGATAATGAGCAGCGTGACTAATTCTCTGTTAACATACAAGGTCAAAAACCAACGACACACGCACGCTGGCCAACAAAACAAATATTCCCCTCTTGAAAGGAATTTCTTTTCCTTACACTAATGAGCCCTATTCACTGTCTTGTGTGTAGGACTTTTTACGACACGCGGGACGAACAACAGGAATCATTTCTTATCGTGACGTTCCTGCAACTGCCCGCGCAAGCGGACCCGCCCCTGGCTCTCATGAACGCACGGCTTTTCGTATTCGCTGCTCCGTCCTTTGAGATGACACATCTTCTTTACATGACGTACAAGGCTGGGCAGGAAAAGTCTCCCTTATACCAAAACATGGCTTCCAAGAACAGATCTCTCTTACGTAAAGGAGAAAACCGGATAATTGCATATGACTTCCCTTATCATTACGATGTCGTGTCGTGAATATGAAATTCATCTTTTTTTTATGTGTGTGTGTGTGTGTGTGTGCCGGAATAACGTTCTCTTGCCACGAGCAGTTTTTTGATATTCGAGTTTTCGAGAATGTCGACAACCTACAGCACTGTGCTCTTAAAAATGACCTTTATGTGCACCAGGGCTTTCAGGGATTATTGATATCAATCATGACGCATAATTATCAACTCTCTCTCTCTCTCTACGCTTACCAAGCCTCTTCCTGAGTACGCTACACTCTGGCTCTAGATTAAAGACCTTACAAACCTGGGGAGACCAATGAATGACCTACTAACAGCCAAAATTGGTCATGAAAGGTCAAAGTGTGTGTGTGTTTTACTGTCCAAAAGAAGAAACTTTTGTTGTTTGACAGAGCGATGCAGGTGGCTCTTAAAAATGACCTTTGATCCTTGACACTTTCCTAAGGCCAACTGGCAGAGGAAAATTGCTACTGACCCCCGGCATCAAACAGCCATCTATTTTTACTGAAAATTCCATCTCATCGACCTGGCAATAAGAATCATTTAAAAAAAGAGATCATCTCCTGGTGAATGTGAATAAAAACCTTGAATCATGTCTTCCACCGTGAAAAACACATTTTTTCATCTCCGTTGCTGTTCAGGTTGGATATATATATATATATACACTGAACTGTTGGCGAAGGATAAGAATGGGTTCCTGTAGGCCTAGTTCCCCGGAAGAGCTGAAAAGGTTAAGCCGATCATGTGCGGGCAGTGCCCCACCCCAGGGGATGTGGTCACTTCCGCCCTGAGGCAGTGACCCTCTCCTCCGCTCTCTCTCTCTCTCTCTCTCCCTCGTTGCCTTTCATGCCGTCCACATCCACCAACAGTCGAGCCGCACAAAATCGCGCGCCTCTTGATAATTTTCGGCCACCAGAAGTGCTTGCCCACCACCCCCCAAGGTGAGGTAATATGGCAGTGGCAAAACACGAAAGGGAAATGCAGGGTCTCAGAGCTGAGTTACTGAGCTTATATTTTATACATGAAATGAATATCTAATGCAGGGAATACGGCATACAATCTACGGCCGACAATACAGGAGACGAAATGAAAAATACACATAAATTGGTACGGATTCCCGGTATGTTATATAGCAGTATATATATCATCATACTTTGTCTCATTCATAACCATTAAGCAATATAACTGGAATACGAATTTTGTTTTTCGTATTTGAAGATCGACAAGAGCTGTCTGATGACGTAAACTTTAATTCTCAATTTCAATGGCTTCTAAGTCAAAGTCACATTGTTATTAATATAAACAAAATTCTCTGTAATCTGATCTTCCTCAAGGCGGGAATCCATACTTCGAGGAGTTACTGATACTCACTCCATGGTGAGTTACGAGGGCCAGCGTAATGTTTGCTGCGTTACCGGGAACTCATTAGGAATGCACTCACGGTCGGGATGTGGGATCGAGTCGTCATCAGCGCCTCCTGGAAGGAGGTTGAGAGCCATTCATGGATGCTTAGTACTCGCGACGAGTGATGGATGATGCTCCTGTCTACACTGCGTGTGTGTGTTGACTGCAGGAAAAGTTTTAGCCATGTATAATTAGACTGTAGAATTGAGAATCCCTCAGTGGCACCTTTAGCTCTCCTTGTAATACCATGATACACATATGTCAATTTATATATATATATATATATATATATATATATATATATATA
>JAYMFT010254704.1:0-10855 GCA_038088735.1 Panulirus argus
TTCATCTTCCGCAAGGCTTTCACCACCTCTTTCTCCACCAAACCACTCTCCCTGACTCTCTCACTTCGCACACCACCTCGACCAATACACCCTACATCTGCCACTCTGTCATCAAACACATCCAACAGTCCTTCAAAATACTTCCTCCATCTTCTCCTCACTCCATTGCTACCTTTTATCACTTCCCCATTCACCGATGTCCCCATTTGTTCTCTTGTCTTATGCACATTATTTACCTCCTTCCAAAACATCTATTCATTCTCCCTAAAGTTTTACGACACTCTCTCACCCGAACTCTCATTTGCCCTCTTTTCCAACCTTTGCACCTTACTCTTGACCTCTTGCCGCTTTCTCTTTCACTATAAATTTTAATTCCTCATCACACCACTCGCTACCCTTCCTATATTTTGCCATCCTCCCCACCGTTCCGATGCCACATGCATCTCTTGCACATGCCATCACTGCTTCCATAAATACATCCCATTCCTCACCCACTCTTCTCATTACATTTTTTTTTTCACTTTTGTCATTATGCACTCATTCTCTCCTGATGTTTATTCACACAAGTCTCCTTTCGAAACTCACTTACTCTCGCCACTCTCTCTTCCCCGACATTTTCTCTTCTTTTTTTGAAAACCTTAACAAATCTTCACCTTCGCCTCCAAATGATGATCAGACATCCCACCAGCTGCCCCTCTGCGCATATTTACATCCAAAAGTCTATCAATTGATACATAATCCAATAATGCCCGTTGGCCATACCTTCTACTCACATACGTATACTTGTGAATATCTCTCTTTTTAAACCAGGTATTCCCAATCACTAGTCTTTGTTCAGGATACAAATCCACTATTTCCATTCACAACGCTGAATACCCTATGTGCACCAATTATACCCTCAACTGCCACATTACTCACCTTCGCATTTAAATCACCCATCACTACTACCCGGTCTCGTGCACCAAAACTGATACACACTCACTCAGCTGCTACCAAAACACTTGCCTCTCAAGATCTTTCTTCTCATGACCAGGCGCATAAGCACTAATAATCACTCATCTCTCACCATCTACTTTCAGTTTAACCCACATCAGTATGAAATTTACTTCTTGCACTCTATCACACACTCCCACAACTCCCGCTTCAGAATTAGTGCTACTCCTTCCTTAGCTCTTGTCCTCTCACCAATCCTTGACTTCACTCCCAAGACGTTTCCAAACTTCCCCTTTACCCTCGAGCTTCCTTTCACTCAGAGCTAGAACATCCAAGTTTCTTTCCTCAAACATACTACCTATGTCTCCTTTTCTCTCATCTTGGTTGCATCCACACACATTCAGACACCCAAATCTGAGCCTACGAGGAGGATGAGCACTCCCCGCTTGATTCCTCGTTCCGTTTCCTCTTTTAGAAATTGAAATACAAGAAGGGTTTTTCAGCCCCTCGCTCCCGCCCCCTTTAGTCGCCTTCTACGACAGGCGGTGGAATGCGTGGGAAGTATTCTTTCTCCCCAATCCCCTGGGATATAATACGGACATAAGTATAACGCTACGCTCTTCTTCCATCCTCTAAACGCTATATTACAATTACAAGACATAATCACTCAATATCTAAGACTATTAGAGTCGCGTTGCTGAAGTGTTACTTGAACTTTCGTTCCCTAATTTTGATTCAATATATATCAGAGTGTAGGATATGAGTATTCATTTTCTATGACTCTCCTGAAACACAGAGAAAACAGCAGGTGAATTTGGGGTAACACAAATAATTTGAATTTCTCTCTCTCTTCTCTCTTCTCTTAAGGTTAGTTAGGGGAGAAGAAGAAGGGATAGTTTGAAATGGAAGAGAAAAATGAAGCTGTGTACAAGTGCACCGAATAAGTTTTGGGATGCATTTAAGTGATTTTCAAAAAAGAAAAGTGTGTTTTTAGTGCCTTATCTATACATCCCCAGCAACTTTAGGGGTGTGTATTTACATATTCACGTATTTGTTTATGTCGTATCTGTCAGGGTACGAGGGAACTAAGGCATGCCATGTTTGCACTGTTGTCCAGATCTCGGAATCTTTAGTTCGTGTGTAGTTAGTATCCTCGTTGTTCCAAATCTCTACCACACTTCTTGGGCTGCTCCATTTAGGTGATAACCGACTTGTTTAGTCTTTAATCGTTCGTGCAGTCCTGTGTTTTCAACGTGGGTCCATTTTTCATTCGTGACGAATCGTAGAGCCTTGATTTGCTTCCTCTCTAACCTCAGCATAAGTGGCTTGAAGGCGAGGAACGGCGGGACAGGTGAGTAGGTTAGGACACGGCAGTGGTGTGAGTTTTGATTCTCTGGGAGGCGACAGAATCTGTACAGACTGGTCTGGGCCGCTTTGCCTCGTTCGGATCTCATGTTGATATGATCTATTGTCAAACTCCCTTACTGATGTTAGTGTGTGTGTGACCCAGGATTCAGTAGCTCTTCTTGTGCGAGATCATGATGCCGTCCTAAGTCTATATATACCAAGTCGACCCACTCTGACTCCAGAAAACTGACCCTGCCGCGCAGGCCGACTTGTGACGTCAAGCGGCCCTAAACCCTCGGTTGATTCGGTAGCCCTGTACCAACCCGTTTTCTTTATTTAGGGCCAATGACGTAACAGCATACAGGCTCCACCCAAATGCGCATGGGTCGATTTGGTATATATAGGCTTAGGTACCAGGATTCGAACCTATGTGCTCAATCCTGGGCAGCCCGTGAATGCCTCACGGGGAGGAGAGTTTGCTTAGCTAAGTACTGTTTATTGTTCAACCAGCCCACCACACAGTCCTGTCCATCCAGTGCAGTGTACTGAAAATATTCTGACTCGTTACGACATGCTGTCTTCCTCTCCACTTTTTTTTTTTTTTTAAGTTATTTGCGATATTTGTTGCAGCTCTTCATAGCCCATAGCCAATTTGGGTACGACCCTTGACGTATACTCGTATTTTTGCCTTCCCTTCACCTTGTCTGTACTATTTTTATAGGGGTTCCAGATATGGTTTATCTAGGATTAATTACACGTGGGGTGATGTGTTATTAACCGTATCCCCTGCTAATCCGCAGCGGTACCCAGGTGGTAGACAGAGACCTTCATACGCGCAGAGGAAAATAGAGTAACATATTTCCCAAGCTGTAGTTTTATTTCTTTTTTTTTATATATTCATTCGCCCTTAGAATGTGTTTGAAAATAGACGATTTTTTTTTTTTTTTTTTTTTTTTTTGGGGGGAAGATGATCTATTTCATTTACCCTACGAGTTAAGGAGATTTATGAAGCGTCCACCCGTGTGGGGGACCCCGGGGATTCGAACCTGGGTCAAAGATAGTCGAGACACGAGGAGTGTAAATCCCTTACCTGGCCGTGATGTAATCATATCTTCTTAACGAACCTGAATATTATTGTTACGTTTGGCATTAACGCATCAGCTGACCTCACGTCCTCACCAGAGGATTTGAAGTAATATATACCAAGATCCTTCCAGTGTTTTGACTTCTAAAATGTCTCCCCAGTTGACCTATAGGTCCGGCAAGTTTGTGCTGATTCCCCAACATCCGCATCTTTATAATGAACGATACTTAACTTTGATCTGACTTGATCGTCCTCGGGCCTCTCTGGTGTAGGCGTTAGCGTTACCGCCCATGAACCAGCACGGGCCTGCCGCCCGGGATCGTGGGACGTGCTTAAGTTCGAATCCTGGGCGCGCGAAGTCGACCCCCACGCCCAACCCAGGTGTTCATTCCTTCTCTCAGGGCTGATGGATGAATGTGTACTTAGCTTACGCTGTTGTGTGGGTGTGTGTGTGTGTGTGAGTGAACATGCAACAAGAACAAAGACATGGCAAATATACACAGTGTTAAGAGACGGGGCATCGACTGTTTCTCCGTAACGCACAAACAATAATCACATGTCCTGCCCAGGCAGGCTTGGGCATCACCAGTTTCTGCCACAAGTTCTGCATCATCTGCAAACATAGTAGTCCATCGCCCTATTCCTTCGAATAGATCGGTAATATAATGCAAGAGGAACTAGGGACCAGAAACCGATACGTGTAGTGCTCCGCTGGTGACTATTTCTTAATCTGTCATTCCCTTTCACCATTAATATGAGCCTGTTTATCTTCTTCACTAATGACCTATGATGTAACACCGTGTCGAATGCATTTGCTAATAAATAACAGCGTAATTCCAATATTTCCTATATTGTCGAAGGTTATATTTTATACAGATCTTTTGTATCAAAAAAAATGTTTGATCCTCCTCCTCCTCAATCTCATTATTTCTCACCGCATAGAAATGTGGAGCGATTCAGAATTTTTTCTTCTGCTCCTGTTCTACGAATCACTTGATGATTTGAGCAACACCATCTTTATTCAATGACACCACCGGTTAGTCGTGGTGTGCAGTTGGATCATTTCGACGACCTCCCTCCTTCCTGTCCCTCCTTTCTTATATATATATATCGAGGAAAATATTTACCCCCGATATCCAGGCCCGCTATACGCCACCCACGCTGCAATCAACCCTTTGTATATGATCTGTAATTAAAGGCTTAGTCTCGCACACAGTCGAACACTCCGTCAATAGCCGGCAGTGGAGAGGACGTGGTGGCGGCTGGCCCAGGGTGGAGGATGGGGGGGAGGGATTTGGTCTCATCCAGTTCCTTCCACAGTGTGTGACGATACTCGCCACAGAATCAGTCATTCCATCGCATCCTCTTCAGTTTTAGTACTGTATTCTTTGATAGAGGAATCGGGATCCTTTAATGCTGTTGTATCTAGGTACCCCCCTGTATAATAATACCAGAGGCATCTGGCAAGTGTCGCAATTACGTGTAAATATAACAAAGGAGCTTACTAAAGCCTAAGGACGTTAGGGATATTCCTTCAACACGACATCAGTGTTATTTACATGATGTCTGGCCAGTATGGGGAGGGTCATCGTGTCTAAGTCTCTTCTTTTGTTTCATTTTTTCACCCGGTGGGATTTACCCTCCGCCACCAGATGTCCCTGTATCCGCGTTCGTCAACGCTGAAATTTATACCGTTCGTTTCCTCCCTCATTCTCTTGAACTTTCCTTCGGCATCGTTCAGCCGCTGTTGCGCAAACGCAGTGACTGTTCTCCTGCGTTCGACAACTTCTCTCACGAATAGTGAAGCGTTTGAGGTTCATCTTATTAACAGCTTGTTCCTCACTCATTTCCTCCTCGTCTTCCACCTCCTCATCCTCAGTACAGGAGGAGACATTCTGCATCATCTTAACAAACTCCTTTCCTGTTTTTCTCTACCGTCCTACTCATACCTCACCTCTCGCAGTTCTTCTTGTGGTCCGGATCAGCTGAAATGGTAACACGGGGAGGGGATGTGTACGTGGAACATGGTAGGTCGACGTGTTAAACAGATGGCCACTAATGAAACAGTCAGGAATGAAACTCAGTTTACTCTTGTAGGTAGACAGTTGCTTATAGACAGTTTTTCATGAAGTGTCATCCAAAAATATTGCGCGATTGATTGACAACTGCTCTATGACAGTAGAAGCAGCAGCAGTAGCAGCAGTTCTTGGCAATAAAACGAAAAATAACATCCAGTAACAATCATGGGTGTCCCTTTCACCTGTCTGATCGTTTACAGTCATACAACACACACACTACCAGACCTATATTCAAGAACAGTTTGATGGCTTTATTTATCAGCACAGCGCAACCCACTCAGTTGACGAGAAACACTCTTAAGTAACGTGCTCGCGAACTCCTGAGTTCGAGTGTATATATATATATATAGATATCCTCACATTACTCTGATACACGACCTACAGAACACTGCCCTGGGCACCCACCCACCCGCCTACTACACTCGCCAACACCTCTGCCTGCACTTTCCAAGCTCCTTTCCATTGTTGAACAATTTACCCATGGTCTAACTCTTACCAGTACTGTTTGTTTCTTGTTTTTTTTTCAATTTCTCTTGGGTTGCCGACCTCCATACCCCTGGCCACGACCTCTCGAGCAAAGCCAACTCTACCGCCATCACCGCCAGAACCAGTTAATGTCGGTGGCGGTTCGTGGTACAGTATTGTCCAACCCACATTGATGCTGACCATGTAAATATCACACTAAGTATTCGACGGGTGGTTGGTCCCCGATACCTGTCTCTCACAGCTTGGTAAAAAAGAACCACGCGTTCCGTTCCTAGGTAATAATTCCCTCTCCACAGCCTCATCATTAGACTACTAATTAACCTATTTTTTATTTCTTTTTAACTAAAATCACACAATATAATCCACACCTGTCTCTTCTGTCCTTTCTGTATAATCATTCCTGTGTTCTGTCTACGGTAATTTAAGTCCCATGTTCTGCTGCCATTTTGATATCTTCTTTTTTGAGGACCTTTGTGTGTGTGTTTATATATACATTGTTTGTGTGTGTGTGTGTGTGTGTGTAGTAGTAGTAGTCTGTAATTAATTATTTGTACAATCTGGGGGGGAGGAGGGGAGTTCTATACTCATGGGGCCCCATATCTTGAATATTCTGTACGATTATACAACTTTATAAAATTATGTATGCTGTCTGCAAATTTGCGCGCGCGTATGTGTGTGTATGTGTGTGTGTGCAGTTCCAAAATGATTTAGTAGAAGATTGGAAAGGATTTTAAAAGACTCTTTGAAAGTAATAAAGAACCATGATCTCCAGGTGGCTTTCTTTTAGGTAAAGCTTAATTTTAGCTTTGATGCGAGTATGACTTCATCGTGTTGTGTGTGTGTGTGTGTGTGTGATCGTGAGCGGCGGAGTGGAGTCACAGGCAGGCGGGGGCGCGGAGTGGGGAATCTGCTTACCTGATCCTGCATAACTCGAGTCGGGATACTCCTGCTGCAGCGGCAGCAGCGCCGTCCCCTAACCTCACCAGAGTGAGTGAGTGAGTGAGTGAGTGAGGAGGAATAGTAGGAGTGAGGAGGTCGTTTCGCATATGCCTCTTGCATCCTGCCGCGCCGTTGCACACCTGCTCGACTCGTCCAGACGACACACACACACACACACACACACACACACACTCTCTCTCTCTCTCTCCTATCTCTCGGTCCTAGTCCGAGGGAGTCGTGATGTGACGTAATGTCATAACGGATGATGGGAAGTGATGCGCTAAAAGGGGAGGGAACGGGGGGCTGGAAATCCTCCCCTCCTGTTTATTTTTTCACTTTTTCCAAAAGAAGGAACAGAGAAGGGGGGCCAAGTGAGGATTTTCCATCTAAGGCTCAGTCCTCTGTTCTTGACGCTACCTAGCTAACGCGGGAAATGGCGAATATATATATATATATATATATATATATATATATATATATATATATATATATATAATGTGTGTGTGTGTAGTTCCCATTTTCTGTATACAGAAAACATCACATTCTATAGTCAAAACCCTGCTCCTGCACGTAGAGCATCATATAAAGTGTATGTCTGCATTTTTTTTTTTATTGTAATACTTTGTAATAGATATGTCTTCTAAAACTTTCCTTTTTCTTGATTGTAGAACTGATTTGAGAAAGGAATTTCTTGTCATGGTTCATGTTATAGTAGATGTTTAAAATAATGTGGTCGTTTATCCAACTGGTTTCTTTGCAGTAGCTGGTACGTCCTCTTTTGTAAGAATGATGTATTGGAAAAGAAGGAAATTGGCTAATTTTCACAATTTATTGGTTATATGACTTCGTAACACAAGACGACGAATTGTAATCCAAAAGAGTTGAAAGATGTAAATCTTTGCTTTATCTTTCGTTGTTATTCTGCGTCTGTTTCCCCAAATTTCAGTATCGCCTGATTACTCATATTTTTCCCAAGATTCTTATAAAAATCATTAATAACTGGTCAGTATATTTGATTGAGAAGTATACCAAATTTTTTCTTAACGCCTATAGAAATAATGGACTTTGACATATCTTTTGGAAGTAAATTACAGATTTCGTTTCTATCATTTTGTTTGACTACTGCAAGGGTCGAGTTGAGCCTATTAAAGAATCTCTTTCTCCTCACTTCGCGGGAGACGAGACAAAAATATTTCACGAGTTTATCCTCAAGAGAAGGCAGACACCATCCACAGTATGGTGATGTGTCTGCTGTACATTAATCCCCTGTTATAAGATTAATAAAGAAATATTTACGTATCAAAATCATACATTAAAAACCACTTGTAAGGCTAAACACGTAGCGTGCTTCCTCTAGGGCATAACTTGGTGTCTCCGTTTTCTTTCGTTTTCCTGAGGATAGCCTTAGGGTGAGCCGTGTTCTTGCAGGGGCTTGGGTTTTGCCAGTGGATGACGTCAATTGGTGTTTGCACGGTGGTGTTTTAGGTCAACCGGTATTGCCCCATTTTATGATCTTTTATGACCCAGGCAATGGCTCGTCCCAAGTCACTGGTAAGGTTAAATACACACGAGCCTTACGATTCCTGCGCGGCCGATTGGCTCCCGATGGTCTTTGCCAAGGCTGCCGATTGGCTGATGGGGGGTCGTGACGTCACCCGGTGGGTAAACAATGAGGAGGCAAGAGGAGGGTGTGAGTGAAGGTAGACTCATGGGGTTTCCTTCATTCCTAGCGTGTTTGATCAAGTGACGGGGCGACCGGACGCATATGAGCGGCCCTGGGCGAGTTCTGCCGAGGGAGAGGAAGTAGGAAAAATACATCAAGAAATAAGAAATGGCGTGAAGGCTAAAGAGAAAGGGGCCTGAGAAAGAGGCAGACAGAAAACATGGACGGAAAGACAAAGAGAAACACACAGAAAGGCAGAAATATGGGACAGACAGAAACAAACAGAAGTAGACGTATTATAGTTTAAAAATGGAATGAGGCCGACATGCGGACCTTACCATACAAATCCACGTGTTAAAAATCCTTATAAACTGACTGTCGATATGTCTTTCCTCTGACTAGACAACAGTCAGCTCTGGAGAGCAGCAGTCCTGAATGATATAGACGAATAGATAGAGGGAAAGAGAAACGGTCAACTGAAGAGTGTCGAAGGTCCGCATATCACTCCTGACTGTCATGTTCTCTTTGGAGATGTTATGTGTCAGTCTTACGCTAAGAAACAAACGGGAAACAAAAGAAAAGTGGAAAATGCATAATTTTTGGTGTGCAGGAAGGAGCGATTATGCAAATGAAAATTCCCAGACATACAGAGGTAATGATGTGTACAAGGAGAAGCACGTATACGCTCACGCATAACCAATACATGTTTATGTAAAAACTGCATAAGATCCTGGCAGGTCTCGCGTAAACTGAGAAAGGTCACGGTCAAGAGACAGTTCCGTGTGCAGGTCAAGACCATAAAGCATCACAGTACAGTATAATCGTGTTACCAGACTTCTTGGGGTTAGACCGCCAGTCAAAAGTCACCCTTGGGCGAGGGTGTATTATTGGGAATTCACGTTTCAAAGGAGTCCATCATTCTCCCGCTCCTAGAAGTAGCGCAGCCTTGAGCTGCAGGAACCTCGGGAAAGGAGGCCATAATTAACACTAGGACCCTTGAAAAATGATCTTAGGGCAAATATATATATATATACACACCATAGCATGAGCCAGGTGCTCGTTCTATCGACCAAATCCATAGGGGTGGATGAACAGCTGGGTTGACTGTAGACCGACTGCCGCAACCAGGATTCTAACCTGTGCGCTCGACCGTGGGTGGCCCTGGGACTATATAACCCGATGACCCCATAACCAGGGGCTCCAACAGCTTTAGGGCTGCGTTATGCTCAGTAGGAGGGACAGATTGGACTCCTCAGAAGCAAGTGTGACTCGTATATGTCTGGGGAGTGTGGTTTCCGATGGGTTCTATGTCTGGTGGGTTGAAGTTTAAGACCGAGTTGGGAGGTCGGTTGTTTAGTGTTTATACAATGGAATACAAAGGAATTCAAATAGCAACAGACCATTAGGTCCCTTCGAGGCTCTGTGGCTTAGAAGAAGATATCAGAAACTCGCAGAATATTGTGATGAAATTTAGAAGGCAGGTTAGGTCAGTGCGAATGTGTTTTGTCATTGTTATGATTGGTGGGGTTGTGGGCCTATCTTTGAGAAGAGGTTAGTGAAGCATGAGGTAGGAGATGGTCGTTTGTTATAGGTTTGTAGTAGAACCGAGTCCCGAGCATTTTGAGGTGGGACTGTATTAGGAAGAGTCTGTGTGTTTCACTGTGAGGCTGTTGAGTGGCTTGGGTTACTATAGACAAACGGTGGTTGTTTTCGTGTGGATTGCAGCTGTTATTATCTGATTTTGAGAAGGTGGAGGACCACACAGGTAAGGCGTAAAGTAACATTAGATATGGTTCGTAACTGAAAACCATTTAGTACAATTAGTAACGAAGAAATAATCATATAGATGCTCTTGAAACTTGATAGAAAGTGTCATATCTTATTTGTAATTGTTTTTCGATAACTGGCCGTAGAATAGCTATCGATTGCCAAATAGTCCCGAATATTTGACTGGAAGTATTCGAATATCTTAGTGTGAACTTATGAGTAATATAACCATATATTTGGATCTTCTCCTGCTCTTTACAGCTGATGAATATCGTATGTTAAATGCTCCTGATACCATGAATTGCCGGGTAATCTGTATTGTGTGTGTGTGTGCTAGCTGAGACGGCACGGGCAACTGGATGCCTTAATCAAGACCAAATCTTTAACTCTATATTTCGCAGTCTATTTATGTATATATGTATGTATCTATCAATCTTTCTATCTATCTATCTATATTGGTTGATAAATTGGGTACCTGACTTAGGCTAGATTATATATATATATATATATATATATATATATATATATATATATATATATATATATATATATATAAAT
>JAYMFT010254715.1:0-24501 GCA_038088735.1 Panulirus argus
GGGAGGGAGCGGGGGGCTGGAAATCCTCCCCTCCTGTTTTTACTTTTCCAAAAGAAAGAACAGAGAAGGGGGCCAAGCGTGGATTTTCCCTCTAAGGCTCAGTCCTCTGTTCTTAATGCTACCTCGCTAAAGCGGGAAATGGCGAATATGTATGAAAAAAAAATATATATAAATAATTTTGGGTTTATGAAAGGGTACAGAAAAATTAAGTATATTTTCTTAGAGCAACTTAATTGTTCTTAGCTTAGCAAAACACATCTACTAATCCTAAGTATTCTACTTTACATTCATTAGTATTATATAATCTTTTTATTGATATGATTAGGTAAAGAAAAACTATCAAAACCAGTTTTTTTTCTTATGAATTAGATGTTCAGCACTGAAAAAGGAAAACAGTATGTATTGAATTAGCCAGCCCTAAATAGCAGTGGCGTGGGAGCAATGGCAGGCACTTTGGGTGGTGGCAGGTGCCACAGACAGAGAGAGTCCCAAGAAAAGGCACACAACCACCCACTGTAGTCATGAACAAGTCACTGAGGCCTCCAAGCACTTGCAATGATCCATTCTTTGTTAGGATGTCATCTGTGGTATGCCAACAGAGCTTATTATGTATGCAGAATTCAATCTACGGAAGGAAATTGCATACACAGACCGATGCCAGTGGGACCCTGCTACAGAAATGTACATTGATGACAGCAGCATCCAGCTACACAAGTGCAGAATTCAATCTGCAGAAGGAAATTGCATACATAGACAGATGCCAATGGGACTCTGCTACAGAAATGTACATTGATAACAGCAGCATCCAGCTACACAAGTGCAAATTGATGACAATAACACTAAAAGGGTGATGACAGCAGCATCCAGCTACACAAGTGCAGATTGATGACAATAACACCAAAAGGGTGTTGATACTGACTGATAAGTAGGTGGCGGTGTAGAAGAGTGTAGTTTCAGAGTTATGTACTTCTAAAGGGGAGTGTTTCAGTATCAATTTCAAGTTCTCGGTTAGTCTGGATTGCAAACTGATTGTTCAATTGTGTGTACAAGGTGGTGATATATGGAATGTTCTGATTTGGATTCTCCAAAGTCTATGAATTTCCAGGATTATCGTTTACACACGACATATTCCAGTTCATATGATTCTCACTTCTTCCAGATTTTTGCCTTTCTTGCTTTAGGAGCATGAAGAGCAAATAAACAATGTCTTCATTTTGAGAAATCTATCTAGCTCTCAAGTTAATGCATTAATGGATGAAATACTGCAAGCACATGGGACATATATTACCAAGGAGGGAAATTTCTAATATTCAAAGAGACCTAATAGCCTTAATGACCTTGGCAGCTGACTGGCCTAAAACCAAGATAATCAGACAGATTTCAAGAGCAATGGCATCATTCCCGATAAAAGAATGAGTGGGACTCTACTGTAGTAAACCCATAATGTCCATACTTGTTTTTAAGGATCTAAAACTATCAGATTCATATCTATATTTGCTTCCAAAACATCAAAGAAGATCAGAATTCTCAGATCATGTCTAGATCTATTAAAATAGGTTAAGACAAGAATAAGACCAACTGTTGTTTAACTGGTTCTTAAGATTGTATCGTTCCAAGACCCATTTGCTTTGAAGCAATATCATAAAACTGATTATGCACCCATAATTTTTCTTTCATATTCAATTTTGGTACTACAATTGTGTGAACCAGACCAAACTACCTCCTTAGAGCCTAATACACCTGGATGTACATCACATAAAGTGCTTTCAAACTGTATAATACTTCCACTGTCCCCTGGATGTGTTAATGATACAATTCAATATCATATATAAATCATTTTCAGCAAAGTTTTAAAGAACATATCATACAAAAAGCAATCACATTTCAAAAACCCATGAAATCCAGGTTTCTTACAAAAATCCAAACCATCTAGGGTTTTCTTTAAACTTGCAAAATTTGGTGTGAAGAAGCTGCAGAAATATTCAAAGATCATGGCATGTGGAGGAGGCTCTGAAAGAATCACCTGTTGTGTGGCAGATGTCTAGGATGTACAGAAAAAAATCATAAAGTCAGGATGTGTATTAGTGTAAGAAGTTCAAAGAGAACAAATGCTGAGGTGAGCAATAATAATTTTGTTTGAATAAAAACTTTTTTAAGCAGTCTTGCACAAGAAGTGAATTCCACAAAAGCATAGGTACACTATGTACATGTACAAATATATCAGTTATACAGTAATCATTAAACTGATAAGCAAATTCTTTGTCACATTCTTTTCCAAAATACAGTTCAGAAAGACACTACCCATCATTCATGTTTTACTTGAAATCTGGATTAGCACTGCGTATAAAGTTCCACGGTAACAATCAATGGAAGTGGTGTCTCTCCCAACCCCTCCGTCCATCACTGCCACTTTCAGATCTATGTCCATAAATTTTCTTGTCTTTTCTCCATTCTCCATCCCTCACTTCTTTAATTTGTTCTTTCCACTCTTGATGGTCTCGAACCTCATTTTGTCTCCCATATTCCCCTCGTTGGTAATTAAAATCCTGTTTCCAATGTTCAACTCCTTTGTCATCATCCTTGGCTCTGTCTTCAAATTCACTTCTCTTTCTCTTTGAATCTCTTTCCCTACTATCATGTCTCTTCTTTCTCTTCTCTCCCCTATCTCCACTGTCATTTCTCCTTTGATGTCGCTCACTATCATCTCCACTGTTATACCTTCTCTTCTGTTCTTTCTTTTCTTCTCTCCTTCTTAGGTAACCAGTTTCTTCTTCCTCAACTTTTCTTAGGTCTATTCTTGCACGATCATCAGATAATCGTCGTCTTTCTTCCACATCATAAACACCCTCATGCCTCTCTCTTTTCTCTGCATTTTCAACTTCTCTCCTATCTCCTCTAGTATAAGTATAACCTCTTCTCCTTTCATCCCATTCATATCTGTCATTCTCTCTCTCTCCACTTTCACTACTATCATCTCTCCTCCGCCTACTCCGCTCATCAGTGTGGATACTCCTCCATCTGTCCCGTCTTTCCCTCTCCTTCTGATCATCAGAGACTTCCTTTTCTTCACTATCACTTTTATCTTTATTAGTGCCTTTGATTTCTCTTGATCTTTCACTCTTCCTCACATTTCTTGATTTGTTCTTGCTGGCGGTGCTTTTTCTTTTTGCCTCTCTCTTCCATTTCTTTTTTCTTCTCTTTTCATCTTCTGAACCTGAAATCAGTTTTAGCATTATATACAATATATATACATCAACAGATTTGACAACATTAAAACTAAGCTAGCATAAAGTACTATTTATGGAAATGAAAAGCAAGGCAATACACTGTACTTAGGTGGAAAGACAGTATATCAACTGTGGTAGTACAACAGATCCAATATCAGTTGCATTATGAATGTTACATGATTTCTTAGAAAAATACAATATCAGAGAATTACTAACGGCAATGGGATGACATAACCTGGACTGTCAAGTAACTTAACAGCCTAACTACAATCATCACAAAGACAATGAAAATCAGTGTTCATGCTCTGGAAATTTGTTATGAATCCTAAGATTCAAACATAGAAAAGTACTGACAAGTGAAAATGATTGAGTCAAAGTGTAAAAGTTTAAAGAGTCTAAAATCTCAAGTTCAGCAGTCTTGGAGTCACGTAGCTGCCAAATTATAACAACCTGCAGAGTTTTGTATTCTTAACAATCTTTATATATCATTTATTACATGTTTATACGTTAACAAGGGTGTTACCAGACTCTGCCTGCTTGAGGTTACACCATGAATGAAAAGTCAACTTTGGCAAGGCTGTAACACTGGGGTTAGGTACATAGGTATTGAAATTTTTAGGGGGAATGAGTCACAGACCGAGTAGTGATAACGGTGATGACCCGCAAAGTGCAGTGAAGTGATAAGATCAAAGAGTAGTAAAGTGATCAATACCAGCTGCAGATTGTGCAAAAGTGCAAATGACCAAGCTCTTGTTCATTATGTTTTGCAGTGCCCATGTACTGAAAAGCACAGAGGTTGAATCCCTAGGGATTTTGAATCTCTTCTCTCACATTATGCACAGCCTTAAGTTTTTATTAAGATTAAGACAGAGTTCCCCTTGTTTCTCTCAGCATGACAATAACTTATAAAGTGTCAGTGAAGTGATACAACACAAAAATAATTGATTGAAAGAGTGGTACAGTGACCAATATCAGTTGCACACAGTGTGCAAAAAGTGCAAAATGACTGTATTATACTTTTTTTTCTTCTTACCAGACAACCCAGTTGTGGGCCAATCAGGCCTCCTGTTGTCTGTCTTTCTCATGTAAACTCATGATGTCTCCTCACCCAACTGTATTAGTTGCACACCAGTGTTTCCCAGCTACAGGATATCCCCTCGCCCAATGTTATTCATACTTGTACTTTACAATTTCCCAGTTAGAGGATGCTTCCTGGCCCAGTGTTGTCAATTGCACATGTTACTAGTTGGGTAGGATTTTAGAGGGTCATTGATAGGTAGGATTAGCTATTTCTGTTCTTCCTGTCAGACATGTCGTAATCATAATAATTCGCAAATCTTCATCTAAACCCTAGTCATACCGGTATGTATAGCATATCATAGTACAGTTTTCCTGTATGATAAACCCACAGTCTGGGGGACATATTGATCATCTCTTCAGTACAAACCTTTTGTCATGGGCTTCGAACTTTGTCTTCCTGTAAGCCTGTGTCAATAAAAGAATTGAACTGAATTGAATTGTGACAGCTGACTGAATAAATTATAGCAACCTGTGAAGTTTTATATTCCTAAAAATCTTTACATATTTATTTACTTACTTGTTTACAGTTTATACATTCACAAGTGGTATTACCAAACTCTGCCTGCTCGAGGTTACACCAAGAGTAAAAAAGTAACCTTTAGCGAGGCTGATCACTGGGGTACTGTCTCATAAAAAATCTCACTCCAAAGGAGACTACATATGACAGAAAGTCTACCTCAAAGGAACTGGGCATCCTGCCCTTTCTGCAAGACTGCAGGGTTGGAGGCAGATTATGAGCTTAAAAAAATAAAGTGAATGGAAGAATGCTTGTAAATAATGTTTTATTCTTGGGTGGGGTGGCAATAACCTGTTGGAAAAATTCAAGCAGGTTATCCTAGCAAAAAAAGGTTGAGAAACTGCTCTAGAGTGATTCTATTTGCCATAAGTAGTAGTTTTAATCTGTGTATACCCAGGGCAATTGTACAAGGAGAATTGTTAGCATATCTTATTTTGTTTGAATCCTATTGCACTAAATTTTTCTGAACATGTGGTTAATGAGGGTAAACAATGCCAAAATAACTCTACTTCACTGGCTTTCCAAATCTGTTGAGAAATCAATAATTGGTCTTTTTTTTTTCTTTCTTTCTTTCATACTTGTTCACTGCTTCTCACATTAACCAAGTAGTGCCAGGAAACATTCACCCATAAAACAGGAAAATGTATACACATAAAAATAATTTCAGCAGCCTCATGATCACCCATGTTTTGCTTAACAGATACATGAAGCTATCTAATGCTATGGCAAACCTTAAGATAAGCTTGTAAACATCAAAAATACACATTTATCTGTCAAATGTGTTAAAAAAATTTCAACCTTTTCGATGAGAAATGGTACACATTCAGACTATCAATCTGAACCAACCACATAGTTGCTTTAATTCATGTTTGACTAAATTTTTTTTTTTTCAGCAGCTTTTTCCTAATACTATTTAACTAAAAACTTGAGTAGCAATTTCTTTCAGGCCTTATTATTGCAGAGAGTTGATGAACTAATAGTAATATCTTATCAAGTCATTAATCTTCTTAACTTTCTCCCCTTGTTTACAGTTGTCTATTTTTTGATGCAGTGTCAGTACACTCAATTACATTTCACCCCTTTTACATAAGGAAGTTTGTTCACTGATATCTTGCTAAAGATAGATGCCATAACTGTAGGATGTAAAAAATATCCAAAACTAAAGTCATCCCACATGATAAGTGTGAATCTGGTAGTGAGTAGTTACTGAAGCTTGGTGGAGACGACTTTAAGCAATGGTGCTGAGCTGTGACATTGGAAACATCTGTAGTGGTGTGACCTATCTACAAGCACTGAGAGCAAGCCAAAACATGAAAGATAAAATCACATGGAAACAAGTTACTACAACATCCAATTGTACAGGGGGAGGTGGGGGAGGGGGCGAAGGTCCTGGAGGCACTAAAGAATGTGTGGAAGGAAAAAATGTTATCTGGGAGGGCAAAAATGAGTATGCTTGAAGGAACAGTAGTCCCGACTATATTACATAGATGCAAAATATGAGCTATGGATATGGGTGTGTGAAGAAGGGTGGATGTGTTAAGTATGAAACATTTGAGGACAGTCTGCAGTGTCAGGTGGTCTGACAAGGTAAAAGAGATGTGAAGTAATAAAAAGAGTGTGGTTAATAGCAGAAGAGGGTGTGCTGAAGTGGTTTGGACATATGTAGAGAATGAATGAGGAAAGTTTGACAAAAAGGATATACGTGTCAGAAGCAGAGGGAACAAGAAGAATGAGGAGACCAAATTGGAGATGGAAGGATAGAGTAATAAATTCTGAGTAATTGGGGCCTGAACATGCAGGAAAGTGAAAGGTATGCACAGGATAGAATGAACTGTAAGGATGTGATATACTGGGTCAATGTGCTGTCAATGGACCAATCCAGAGCAAGTGAAGCATCTGGGGTAAACCATGGAAAGTTTATGGGGCCTGGTTGTGGAAAGAGAGCTGTTGTTTCCGTGCATTTCACATAACAGTAAGAGAATGGGTGCGAGCAGATGTGGCCTTTCTTCATTTTATCCTGGTGCTACCTCACTAAAGTGGGAAACAGCAATCAAGTATGAAAAAAATGTGCTTTTCAGTTAGTTAAGTGCTAGATAATGAAACCTTTTCTATACATCAGTAATGCAGGAACTCATCCTCCTGAACTCGTCGTATCTCATGTTCAAGCAGTTTCTACCTCCCAAGTTATCATCAATTTGCTTTATGATTACTTTTCTTCATAGACTACAGATGTTACCAGATGTTACTGATATTAGCCTTCAATATTAAAAAATTTTCTTATCATTTCTCCTACAGGGAAACACAATGTTTCTCTCTTCCATCCCCCTTCGTACCAATATCCCTGTTCTACCAAGTATGTAAACAACGTCTCAAGAGCATATCAAGAGATTTTGTTAATTTTGAGTATGTAGGGCATGACAATTTCAGCACTTGTATCTTGCTTGGGGTAAGTTCCTTTCGGAGTATACATGTGCTACACCTTGGGATTTTTATACTTTCTATAGTCACACTCATTTTCTAATTTAACAGAGTTGGGATGTGTATCTTTATAAATGAATGTGTGTGTGGGTGTGTGTGTGTGTGTGTGTGTGTATGAGTGTATGTGTGTGTACGCTTACATATGCTGAAAAATAACATTACGAAAACTCTTTCCATTAATATCATAATCAAATTCCTGTCAATAATGACTTGTAAAGTTCTCATATACATTAGTATTTATAATCATCAACAAGTATACACAAGTTTTGCACCAGTATTACCAGAACTTACCAGAAGAATCTTCAGAATCACTCTGTGAAGAATCAGATGTATCACCAGTGCTCTCTGAGGTACTCTCTGAGCTGCTACTACTGCTGCTGCTACTGGTGCTACTGGTGCTACTGCTACTGCTGCTGCTACTATCACTGTCACTGCTGGTATCACTGCTGGTATCAGTGTTGCTCTTGTTACCATCATTTTTGTTTATTTGCTGTTGTACTGGTGCTACAACTGCTGTGGGCTTTGGCTGCAAATAAAAAGAAGTTATTAGTCTAAAACTGACACCACAACAGCAACCCCAAACATGTGGCACTATCATTCTAACTAATAAATCATCAAAACCTGGTCAAAATAGTTTACTGGTTTGTCATTTGCAGACATAGCTGACTAAATACTGCATGTAAACATTACTAACCTGTGTGCGCAGAAATTCTCGAAGATCATCAGTAAGACCACCCAGACCACATGATGTAAAAAAGTTTATTGCAAAACGAGTGTTGCATGGGTTATCCCTGGGCAACAAACCCTCAAACGCTGGGGCGAGTGTTGGATCTCGCAACCTCTCATTGAGTTTTGCTAAACTCATAAACTCAGCTAGTTCCTGTAAATGATCCCATCCAGTATGTAAAATAATAAATTGAGTGTTCAATGCTGAAAATATTTATCACAATAACAAAAAGTTACATCACATATCTACAATACAGGCACTTTTCATGGACACACCATCTTCATGTCAGCTTTAAAATTTGAACTGCTACTAGTTCTTCAGTAATTCTATGTGACACAGAAAATTCTAAAAGAAAGGCTTCTTGAGAAATGTTCAACTGTACAGTGATAACTCTGAAACCTGGACTAACTGGTGTACATGAGTGTCAAGTTGGGATGTATTCTGGATTAGGGGAGAAAATCTGGGCACCATATTTTAAATGCATATTTTTGAGCATTTGTAGTTGATCTCTGAGCAATTTTCAAACAAAGGTATCTCAGTCATGCAGTATTTTATTTTGACCTATACATAATTATCTTACCCACTTTCAGCACCTCAGCAAAATGGGTGGCAGATGAAAGTAGTTCCATGCCTTAGTGGTTCACTACTAACCCTTAGCTTGCTGTCCCACCTATACAGTTTAACAGTTTGAGCATGGACTTTTTGGCAGTCATCTTCATCCAACGCCTTAGCCATGCAAAGTTCAATGGTAAGGCTAAGGGCACTCACGTTCTTTAGTAACCTGAACATCATGAACAGTTGACCCTTCCAAGCTATATTGGCTGATGATGTCTTTCATTGCTACATTACTTAGTTTGTCAAGAATCTCCTACATTTATACAGTGCCACAAATGTATTTTCTGGCTACTTTCTTTAATACATTCTAAAAAATTATTTTGGTACTGATGTGCCATGACATGTAAAGGCTAAATCAATGCAGAAAAAAAATCAAAATGTTATATTGTGTCAATAAAACTCCATGAAAGGATTGTCTTAAAACATTTCACTCCTGCATCATATCAATATAGCAAAATGCATGAAACTTCATGTGTTCATGCATGAAAGAATTAATTGCAAGGAGAAGACTCAATATTAACACATTGAAACAGGTAGGATGGGAACAAGAGAGGTATTGAAAGGGCTGATGGGACTGCCAATGTCCAGTTAGATGCCCATGTGCTACTGTCAACCTATCAGCACTCAGTTTTCTGATGGAGAAGCTGTGCTGTAGTGACCCATCATAAGGACAAAACTTCCATAACCCAGAATGGCTTCACTCATGCCTGTAATCTGGACACTGGCAGCACTCAGTTTTCTGATGGAGAAGCTGTGCTGTAGTGACCCATCATAAGGACAAAACTTCCAGAACCCAAAATGGCTTCATTCATGCCTGTAATCTGGACACTGGCAGGTCCTCAAAATGTTCTGGTGATGGAGGGCCCAGCATTCACTATATATAGGTTTGGGAGGTATCACTGTATATGTAAAAACATTAATGGGATGTAATAGGAAACGGTAACTGTAAGGAGGGTGTCAAAGACATTTACATGATTATAATAGGAACTTATGATGTGTCAAGCAGAAAAGAGACTGAGACACAAGTTCAAAGCTTAGTTTAGAGTATAACAGACTGTATGGACAAGCTTAAGGGAAGAACAAGAGATTCTGACAAACAACAAAGGTTGTGACAATTTTTATATATATATGTACTGGTTCAAGCTCAATCATAGAAAGATATTTGGAGTGGATGGGTAATGAAAATAGGATGACATATATGATTAAGGTGAGCAAAAGGAGAGATTTTTTGGGAAACCAATTATGAGGTGGAAGGGTAGAGTGAGGGAGTATGTGGATTTGAATGGGCATTAACAAAAAAGTATGGATATGTGCAAACACTGAGCAAGATTTACCATTATCCTGAGAGGTATGTGAAAGGGGGAAGTTGAGAGCATTTGTGAATAAAAGCAAGGTTATTAGGTTGAGCAGAGTTGAGGGGCAGGTACTAATAGTTAGGGTGCTAGTTTGAATGAAGAAAAATTGCAGAAGGTGAAGTGTATTAGATACCTGGGAGTGGATATAGCAGCAAATGGAACAATGGAGGCTGAAGCGAGTCATAGGGTGGGTGGGTGGATGGGTGGGGGTGGGGGGGCAAAGGTTCTGGAGGCACTGAAGAATGTCAGGAAAGAGAGATCGTTATCTGGGAGAAGGTGGATATGTTTGAAGGTATAGTAGTCCTAACATTATTATATGGATGCAAGGCATGGGCTATACATAAGACTGCACAGAGGAGTGTAGGTGTGTTGGAAATTAAATGTTTGAGGACAATATGTGGTGTGAGGAAGTATGATCAAGTATATAATGAGAGGGTAAGAGAGATGTGTGGTAATGAAAATAGTGTGACAGAGTGCTGAAGATGGTGTGTTGAAATGGTTGGGACATATAGAGAGAATGAGTGAGGAAAGGCTGACAAAAAGGATATACTCATATGTGTCAAAAGTGTAAGGAACTGGGAGAACAGGGGGACCAATCTGGAGATAGAAGAATGGAGTAAGAGGGATTTTGAACGATTGGGACCTGAACATGCAGGAGGTTGAAAGGTGTGTACAGGATAGAGTGAATTGGAACAAAATGATAAACATAGGTTGACATGCTGTCAACAGACTGAACCAGGGCATGTGAAGCATCCTGGGTAAACCATGAAAAGGTTTGTGGGGCCTGGTTATGGATAAGGAACTGTGGTTTCGGTGCATCTCACATGACAGCAAAAGAATGGATGTGAGTGGATGCGGCCTTTCTTCATCTGTTCCTGGCACTATCTTGTTAATGCAGGAAAAGATGATCAAGTATGAAAAAATAATATAAAAAAAGCCATCTAGAAAACAAAATGATGGTAAAAGAAGAGTGCATCCAAGAGAAAATGAAGGTGTATGAATTATAAAGGCAAAATGGAAGGTATGTGGGTAACACAATAAAAAATAAAGAAAAATACTGGTGTATGTGACATGACAGATTTTAAAATGAAATATTGCCTGAACTACATGAATGAACATGGGGAAGCAACATACGAGTTAATGAAAATGAAAAATGAAAAGAAGGAGAAACAAGAACCTAGTCCATCTATAATACTTACCTGGAAGAGAATTTTTATGAAGACCCGTGAAGAGCTGGTTGTTTCATCCTCATTTAAGTGAACGTGACTCAAGACTTCCCAAGATATAGCATCTGAAAACAATAAATGAGCAAAGAGACGAGCCACATTGCGAAGTTTTTCTGTCTCAAGACGATGACAGGTGTCATAAGCATCTTGAAATATCTGCTGAAAGGGTTCCTGGTAAGCCTTATTAATCATACAGAAGCGTTGAGCTAAGAGGCCATAGAACTTGATGTATGTACGCTGCTGTGCACAGCAATCAAGTATCATATTGCAGAGTTCTGCCTCCCAACCAGGTTTGATTTCACCTTTTAGCAATTTGTGAGCACATTCATCTACATCCAATGATGACTGTATGGTTAAATAAACAGTACGACGGAAGGCCACCATGTTTGTCTCTGTCTGGTCTAAGATAGTTTGAGAATCTTGTTTTTCATTTTCATCTTCAGACTCTTCATCATCACTTTCTGAACCACTCTCTGAGCCAGCTTCAGAGCCACTCTCATCACTTTCATCTCCAAGAATACCAGCACGGATTTCTTTATATTTTTCTTCATTATCTTCATATTCTGGGTCATGTCTAAAAACGTTAAGGATATCCTGAGCATCCAGTTTTCCATCTAATTCAACAATGTGTGTGAACTGATCATCTTCCTCAACAAGGTCTAACTCTTCTATGACCGATGGATGATTTTTAAAGCCATCTTTGACAGTAGCAAATATTACTTCCAACATGTATGCCACACGCTGTTCCAGTTTACCTTCATGTAAGACATTCCTCAATGTTTCCAATATAATTGTCATTCCCCGTGGACTGACTTCGTTCAGTTTCATACCACATTCCGTTAAGAAAGTAATGGCAAGCTCACAAGAATTATTTCTTGACTTTTCTGCAACTTCTGAATCATCAGTAACATCCTTGGCTCTCTCTAGTAGGAAGGTTAGAATCTCCAAAGCCACAACTTCATGAGCAACTTGCTGGTTGATAAGATGAGCAATAAATCTGCATGATGACACACAAACATTCTTATCATTTCTTTTAACACCTCGCCTGAGTTGAATAACTAAGCGTTTCAATAACAATTCGCCAATCTGTGGAAATTTTGTATTAATGATAGCAACCATAGCAGCATAAACATGAGTAAATGTTGGTGAAAATGACTGAGCTTGCATGAGGGCCCTACATAACACACCCCTTCCTCGCACTATGTTTTCCTTTAGTAATTCACGCACAATTATGCCTATGTTTGACACATTTACTTTATTAACAAGACCATTAATGGACTTTTTGAGTGCTTCCCAAGCTAACCTCTGGAAGGCAGGACTAGACTTATCTGTAATTTCTGCCTGCATCATCTTTAATTTTGCTGGTGGGATATATGCACCACCTGTCTTTGTTGACAATGGGTCAATTACAGGCTTTTTTATCAACTCCTTAGCACGTAGTTCTGGCTCTTTAGATTCATTTTTTTGGCCCACTATATCATTTTGTTCATCTTTTCTTCTCTTAAAGTTTTTACCTTCACTTTCATCACTGCCTGCTCTGTGCCGTCGCTCACCACTATTACTCCACATCTCTCTCCTTTTCTCATCATTCCTATCTCTATCTCTTCCTCTGTCTGTTCCCTGTCCTTTACTTTTAGGGTCTTCAATTTGAATACCTAGCTTGTCAGCATATTTATTCCAGTAAGTGTCACTTGTTTTTGGTTGCTTTCCTTTTTGATGTCGTGGAGTATCCTTGCTATGGTCTGCTTCCCAATACTGTCCCCCAATCTGTGGTTCTTCAGATTCTTGCTGTACAGCAGAATCATCATCATCATCACCTGAGCTATGATACCTTAGCCTCTTATCACTTCTGCCACTTTTATCATTATTTTTCTTATTCTTTCTATCTTCTATCTTTGAGTCATGTCTACTTTGTGAATGGGATCGTGACCGAGAGCGAGAAGTGTTGTCCTTACTGCTGCTCTTTTTTGAATGCATTTGACTAGAATTTTCTTGGTTACCATCTGTGTTATTTAAAGCCACAAGCTTTTTACTATGGGCATTATCTCGTTCCGTTTCTTGACTTTTACTTCTCTGACGGATCTCTTCTTCAATCTGCAGCTGTTCTTCTAACTGTTTCTTCTTTCTAAGTAACTCTTGTTCAGATGTTTCATCACTTTCACTATTATATACCACCTGCATATCATTTTTCTTTGAGTCTTCATCACCTTCACTACTTGAGGATGATCTTTTGGCTTTGTGCTTTTTATGTTTCTTTCCTCTCTTATGATCACTTGGTTCATCACCTTTTGTTGTTTTTAATTCACTTTTACCAAGATCTACAGGCATTTCCCCAGAATCTGACATTTCAGTTATCTTTTCACAAGATGTTTTTGCCTCCTCAGAATATCTAAGCTTAGCATCAGATTCCAAGTTTTCTTGAGGTACGGATTCATCTTCATTTTGTGATGCAGTCTCTTTCCTCTCTGAATTCAAATCTACTTCCACCACTGTGCATAACTCTACATCCCTTACACTCTCAGAGTTCTTACTGGTATTTCCAATGGACACTAAGCCATCTTGGTTACCATCTAAGCTCTCTTCTGTAGCCTCTTCAGATTCTTTGTCAGATCTACTCACTATCTGAGAATCATTTGGATCACAGCTTGAAACTTCTGTTAAATTAGTCTGTACTTCTTGGTCCAACTTTTCTTGTTCCAAGTCACGCTCAAATTGTAATTCTGAACTTGGTTCCTTCCCTTCCGACTTTTCATCATTTGACATTTCGCCAGCCCTCTGGTCTTGGTCTTCACTGTCTAATTCTGCATTGTCATTAGCATTAGTTTCAGTTAGATTTTCATGAGGATTTTCCTCAGATTCAGAATCATCACTGTCAGTTATTTCACCAGTCTCCTTATCCTTTTCATTTAATGTCTGATTTGGACTATTTTTTTCACTAATGAATTCTGAACTTTCCTCTAAGATTTGTACATAATCTTCTGATCCTTTAAAAGAATCAGAGTCTTTACAAATACTATCTAAACTTTCATCTGCTTTCTTTTCTGTCATTTCAAGGGATGCATTTCCTGGTTCATATGCTTCAGCTTTAGTACTTAAGCTTTTCCCTGTTTTCTTCATGGCCATTTCATAAGATGCTTTACCCAAACTTGAATCTTCAGAGCAATTATCTGAACTTTCATCTTCCTTTCTTTCAGATAATGTAGGCGACACCTTTAGAGGGTCTGACTCTTCAATATCTATATCTGAACGGTCAAACAGCTTTTCGTCTTGCAATTTAGAGACTATTTTTTCACAATCTAAATTTTCAGAATCAGCATCTGAACTCTCCGCTGCTTCCTTTTCCTCTGAAATCTTACTAAGAGCTCTTGCAGGCATCTTTTCTCTTGCATTAGTTTTTAAGCTTTCATCATCTTTTTTCATTACCATTTGTTCACTAACTTTTTCAAGCTGTGAGACTTCTACTTTAGTAGCCTCTGAGTGCACATCCATTTCCTTTTCAAGCAATGTATGTGATACTTTTTCAGGTTCTAAATGATCAGAATCAGAACTAGAACTCTCATTAATTACCTTCACTTCAGATATCTGTTGAGAGTTGCTCTTGTCTGCATTGTCATCAGAATCAGACTTTGAGCCCCTACTCACATTTATGACCTTCTTCTTTAACAGTTTATGATATCCTTTTCCATGCTCAGGGTTTTCTGAGTTAGAATTTGTACTGACTTTACTTTTCAGTGATTTTTTTGCAAAACTTTTTTCTTCCTTGTCTTGTTTAACATTCATCTCAACTGCTTTACTTTTTTCAACACTCTTTTTTGAAAAACGTACATAATCATCATTTTTTTCATGTTTATCTGTAGTCTTCAGTGTTTCTTCATCAGAAGATGATGATGATGATGAAGAAGAAGAAGTAGAAGAAGAAGAAGAGGAAGAAGAAGTTGAAGAAGAATCATCCTTACATTTCTTCTTTATCTCTATATCATCATCTGATGAGCCACCTCTGTCTTTAGATTCCTTCTTCTTGGGTGGACCACCTTCAGAGGAAGTTTCACTGGTAGAATCACTGCTTGAGTCACTTGTATAAGAGTCTCTTCTTGACTTCTTTTCAGTTTTCCAACGTCTATAGTCAGTAGTATGAGATGATCTGCTTCGTACTGGGGAGAACTTTTTATAGCGCCTCTCTGTCTCTAGGTGCATTCTATTGATAATCTCCATTCTGTTCCTAGCTCCATATCTGTCCTTGCTTCTACCTCTGTTTCTATATCGTTCCTCTCTACCTCTGTGCCTGTCCCAACTCTGACGTTCATCATCAGAACTAGAATATTCTCTTCCATATCTATATCTGTCACCTCTCTCTTTCTCCTTCTTACGGTTGTACCTTTCTTCTACTACGGGATAATTGCTCCTCTGGTAAGTACTCCTTTGATAACTACTCCTCTGATTACTCCAACTCCTGCTCCAACTCCCACTCCGACTTCTTCTGCTTCGTTCTCTCATGGACCTATCTCTGCTTTGACTTCTCCTTCTCTCCTGACTTCTACTCCTCCTGGCATACTTTTGATATCTGTCTCTTGCTTTCTCCTTCTCACGTCTATTGCTTTTTTCTTTTTCATGATTCCCTCTATGTTTATAACCTCGATCACTCCCAGGAGAGCGAGAACGACTGCCACTGGCCATCTACAATATAAGAAAATATGAAATATATCAGAAATTCTAATAAATTTTAGACATATATATGTATTTTGACAAAAGAAGTACAGAACTGTACCTGCTAACTACATCAAGCAAAGACGTTGTTAGACAGTATATTCCCACAACCTGGGCTGTATAAGAACAACATGAAACTCTTTTTCATGGCTTCTTACCAAGGAAGAATTATCATGAAAAAATGAATTGAAAGTTCAGTTTTATTTAAGTAATGAGGATCTACGAGATTATACTTTCTGATATGCATATCAATGTATATATGGATGTATGATTCATTTCTAACATTCAACAGTGAACTGAGGAGCTAAAGTCAGTAATCAAACCAAGTATGACATAAATCTATTATAATGTGGTGAATGAACCGACTAGTTACTAAAATTTAGGTCATGCATATGAATGCTCATATAGATGAATACTTTGGCTCCATGTTCAAGCTATGGTTTAACTTCATTAATTTTTGTACATATCACTTCTACTACCTTAGTGAGGTATCAATGAGAACATGAACATCAGCCTCATTTGCAAATATCCACTTTCTAACTGTCATGTACAATACAGTGAAACCAAAATCAACCATCTACAGCCCAGCCCCACAAACTATTGTGATTTACTTTGACTACTTCAAGTGCCCCCCATCAATAGCACACTGCCTCCAAGGTGCTGTTGGTGGTGAATACACAGATATCATGATCTTATTTCATGTTTATCCTCGATGGTTGTGCCACAGCCTCCTCACTGCTACTTCACTGAGGGCACTGTATATAAATACATATTCTAAAAGAAACTTTCTCACACATTTTCAGCAATCCTTATATCAAATATTATTTCTGATGTGATCACCCACAATTTACATATTTTTCTAAACCTTAAAAATCATTGTAAACAGATAGTGGTTAAAAAAATGAAAAGGATAAACATGGGATAAAAAATAAACTTTAATAATAATCAATAGAACAGTTATCTAACCTGGCTCAAGTAATGATCAATTTGGCTTTAATTAATGGATCAAAGATTTTCTAACACACTTGCTTTAGTCATAACCAATTTTCTTGCAAGCACCATAAAATTACCAACCTAACCTAACAGAGTCTTGTGTATGTATGGTTCATAATGTTTAAATCAGAGGAACCTTAACTGATTTTGGAAACTTACCTATTTCCAGGACAGTGCTCAGTCCTTATCTTTGTAAATTGTACTTGTAGAAAGAAAAGTTTCTTCTTATTTTTCAAAAAATCTGCAAAAAAATGCAAGTTGTAGTCCTTTCAGACAAAAATGAAAACTGTACATTTAAAAAAATACTACAAAAAAAAAAAGTCCAATTATCTGAATTGCATGCATCCAATTATTCCATCTACATCCATCCCCCAATTTTTAAAGGATCACTGTACGTGATTTCATTGTTCTGCAAGGAACCTACTCCTAACAGTTCCCCTCTTCATCCAGTCAAAATTCACTACTTTGCAGGAGTGTGCAGTAGAAAGTACACCAAAACTCCCATTTTTCTCTGTATGTTTACTGGTTCGCTATTTGCGATTTCTCTTTGCACTAGGTATTTGCAAAACCTAACCCCTTCATAAAGCACGAGATGAGTGTGTCTGTCAAAATTAATCTAAATATGATAACTACCAATTATCCCACTAAAATTCAGGGAAAGGGAAAAGGGGTGTAGAGATGAAGTGTGGTGGTGAGGCTTGGTGACTAGTGACAAACCTGTTTGCAGATAATACTGATTTATTTGCTGAGAGTGAGGAGGAGTTGCAGAAGGTTGTAAATATTTTACAATGTGCATAAGTGTAGGCAAATGAAGGTAAAAGTAAATGTCAGGTAAGGTTTGAACCAAATAGAAAATATATATTTAGCTAATCCCTATGGAGTGAGAGAAGAAAATGTAGCTGAACTGTGTTAGAGATATGGAGGGGGGGAAAGACTGGAGGAGGTGAAAAATTTAAGTATTTGAGAGTAATCTTGGGTACATTTGGTGATATGGTAGGAGAGATAAGGGAGAGAGCAGTATAGGGTAGAAGAGCCACTGGGTCCCTTAATAGATAAATTAAGTGCAGAGGTGTAAGTATGGAAGTGAAGAAAGGATTAAGGGACAGCATAGTCCTCCTGACCCTTACCTATACAGCTGAAACATGGACATGGGAAGAGTCACAGAGGTCAAGAATCCAGGCTATGAGTTATTTGAGAGGAGCATGTGGTATGACGATATGGAATGAAAAAAGTAATGAGATGGTGTATCAGCAGATAATGCAAATGGAATGAATTATGGAGTGGAAGAGTGGGTAAATCATAATTCTTTGAGGTGGCTTAGGCATGTTGAAAGAATGTACGACAGCAATTTTAAAAGGCACGTATGACAGTATAATCAAAGGAGTTGGTGTGAGAGGAAGACCACCTGTAACATGGGGAAAAAGAATTGAAGAGTACTGGAGTGAGAGAAATGGGAAACTTTTTCCATTTTCACCTCCTTTCAGTAAAATTACTAATTTTCCCCAAACTTTTCATTCAACTTTCTTCCAAAATCTTCATCTACCCCTTTTTTTTTTGCTTTCCTCTATCAGCTTCTTAGTATTCCACTTCTGCATCTTATATTCTACCCTCCTCCCATGTATGCTTTTATCTTTTCTCCCACAGCTTTTCTAATCTGTACGTACACCATGCATTTGCCTCTTAATTTCTAAATTCCACAATCTTGTATCCAACTACTAATTCTACAACCTTTAACAGTCTTTCTCTAAACATTTTAAACACCTCATTCACATATGGCTGCATACCTACTGCTCTTCTATTGAAACTTTTCATTTCCCTCCTTTCGTCTTCCTTGCATTCTCTCTGATTCACCTTCTCGCTTGCCAAAACTTTTACCTTTCCATTATTTTTCATACCATGCCTCCACTTCTCCCTGATCCCTATCCCTACAAGAACTGCAAAATGACAGTCTCCAAAGAATCCTCTCATAATTCTAGCATCCACCATAGCCTTTCTGAACTTTTCATCCACTGCCACATAGTCAATCAAACCCTTTTGTTCTTCTGTTCCATCATTTATCATCCATGTACACCTATGTATCACCTTGAGCTAAAAAAAAAAAAAAAAAAAAAAAAAAAAAAGGTGTTTGTAAGGAAAAAACCCCTCTCTGTATGGATACCCATAAAATAACTTCCATTCTCATTTACCCTGTGCACTCCCTATTTACCAACTATCTCGCCAATTTCATCACATCCCACCCTTGCATTCACTTCACCTATCACAACCACCCTTCCCTCTTTCTCAAAACCATTTATACAGTCACTCAAATTTCTCCAAAAATGCTTCATTTCATCTCTATCTTACAGAGCGTTCATTCCAGTCTTCAATCCAACATAATATAAACTAAACTGAACAAGCATATTTCCAAGTTTGTCAACAAGCTATAAAAAGTAGCAGACACTTGCAGTGTTGCCTAATTATTTAGCACAACTTACTATCATAAACTTACTATCATAAAACAATAAAAAAGGTAATCCCAGGCTAGACTACGCTATTTGTTAGTCAACTCTGACAGAGGCTCCACTTCACCTGAACCTAGTTTACAAGGAATAGAATCAACTTTTTTGAAGAGTACCATATATAAAAAATGAACTTCAGTACTTCTATCATTTCAGCAACTAAGTGAAGTTAGGTAAGGTCCTCATAGGTCCTGATATATTCAAAGAACCTATGAAAGCCTCATTTAAAGTTCCCAAACTGCCAACATTTACCTCATTTTCAACTGTTATTCAAAATATGTGATTGCTATGGTCTCATGTATCAATCTATCATTTTCTTTTTTCTTTCTTTTTATGAGGCTCCAGTCATGGACAAAGTCCACATGAAGGCTTGGCCTTAACTGAAATAGAGAGAGGATAATGAAAGGGAAAAAGAAGAGACATGGGAAAGTATTTACAAATTTTCGAGGAAGTGAAAAATCTTTTAAAATGTGTCATCATAGTTATTGGGAGAGACATGAAGAGGTAGAGGATTTCAAAACCTTGAAGTGTTGAGAAAGAAACTGTTATCAAAACAGCCCTCCCTAGAGTTGCCAAAGACCACACAGTAATCATGTGATGCAGAAGCTTGCTGGGTATTGCAAGGTCTGGCTAGTAGTTGGGTTTGGTTACTCAGTTCAAGTACATTCAGGTGCAGCACACATTCTTACCAAAATGCAGGAAAGAGCTATAACACTGAAAAATATGGAAAATCTCAGTTGCTGAGGTACTTCAGTGAGCTTTCCATAGTTTCTGTTGATTTCTAGAAGTGTTTCAGTAGCTCTTACATCAATCAACCCCAAATTTTCTCAAGCAGCATAACCCTCCCCATTATCAACTTATTATCATAATAAAAACCATTAGAGCATTCTCCCCAAATGAAGTCCTCATTTTTGGCATCAAATCAACAGCCCTATTTATAATAAAAATACATTAATAATAATAATAATAATAATAAAATAATAATAATAATAATAATAATAATAATAATGATAATAATAAAATAACAATATTAATAATAATAATAGGAGAGAAAGAATACTTCCTATGTAGTCCCTGCATGTCGTAAAAGGCAACTAAAAGGGAAGGGAGCGGGGGGGCTGGAAATCCTCCCCTCCTGTTTTACTTTTCCAAAAGATAGAACAGAGATGAGGGCCAAGTGAGGATTTTCCCTCTAAGGCTCAGTCCCTTGTTCTTGACGCTACCTCACTAACGAGGGAAATGGCGGATATGTATGAAGAAAAAAAAAATAATAATAATAAAATAAGTAATAATAATATTTTTTCATACTTATTTGATGTTTCCTACATTAACAAGGCAGTACATTTTACAGAACCTACGAACATTTCACTAATCTTCTCACCTAGTAGGTGATGTGACAGTAGAAACATACTGCCATTATATTCATCTCCGACTGAGGGTTGTTGTGTTGCCCATTTTTTAACACTTCACTCCAGACTGGCTGTGCATTTTCATCAGCATTATTGGTATATTTTACATAATATCAAAAGTAAGGAAAAGCTTGACTGCTATGGACTTAAAGTAAGATTTTCAAAGATTCTGTTGATTTTGTTAAGTGCATTAACTACCCAAAATTTTCCTAGCTATACTTCTCACCTTTTATATAATTCAATAAAATCATGGTCTAAATCATGCTCCATAGATATTTCTGTACACACAACAAATTTTATATAGCACTTATAACATCAGCAGCCATTTCCCAAATTTCTAATTACAAGCACCATATTGGTATTTTGTTTTGGTTCTGAAGATTAGGCTTTACTTAAATGAACCACTTGACAAAGCTGCCCTTAAGGCTGTCCTTCATGATTTCATAGGTGCATGTATTACTTACAATCATATGCATGCATTACTAAACAAATTTCCTCTACCTAGAAGTTCAACATTACCTTCATCAAGAGTTTATAAGCTTTTCTTCAAGATTTGGACTTCAGTTCTATTATTTCTAATGTATTTTATCTAGTGGTAAGGATATCATGGGGAAAAAACAACTGAACTAATACTGCAATATTAGCCATATCAGTATGCACTGTAACCTGGCAAAATATGTGGTTACTTCAGCCATGACAACTTCGTTGATGCTTATGCATTACCTAGTCTTTTGTGTGACCCCAGGAAGGACGGGGCTGGCTTTTGCCTTCACCACTGAAAATAAACAAATGGAAATGAAGCATATTTCGAAGTAATCTAAACGGCTACAGATAGGCCTGCAAATTCTTACTAAACCACTTCACGCATTCCCCATTCTAAAGCCGTATGTATTTTCCATAATCTAATGACAATTCCCTCCACGAAACCTCATGCAAACGCTGCCTAAACATTGGAAAAAGCAGAAATATCTCATATATTAATCAAGTCATCTAGAACAATACTACGCAATGCTTACACACTTCTGAATGTGACGACGACAGATGGTCTATATCTTGTATAACGTTATCTTTACTGATTTTTGAGATTAATGCAACAACGTCTGCTGCGTTTCATGGCGCACTCCGCTCTAGTAATATAAACAACAGGATGGGACCCGAGGCCCGGCGGATGCCAACCAGAAATCCAGATTTTGACTCGGATATCCGGAAAAAGCGAAATTGAAATAAAGAACTAAGTTTCATCCGGATAGTGAGCAAACCACTGGAACAGAGAAAGAGGACTAGGGGTATAAAAAGAATGCCCCCCCCCCCTCTCCACTCAAAGACATCACATAACACCGACGAATGGTGGTAGGAAATCTGATAAAAATATCACGACTACAATGATTTTTTTTTTCCTTTTCCCCCTGTTCTTTAGCTGATGGATGAGCTGAAAAGTTATTCGATACCTTAGAATCATTTTTGTGGCGCTCCTTCTCCGACCATAGTCGACCACTGCAATTCAGATATTTGTCACTTTGAAAGCCTTGTTCCAAGGAAGATATCTAACCATTTTTTTCCTTTGAGCTCCCTTAAACTCTCCCTTTCCCCATTCCCTTCTTTCTGTTCACCAATACAGTTTTTGCATCTTAAGTCCTACTGGTGATGCTTTCTCCTGTGTGACTCGAGTTTCTGCTTCTCTCTCGTTTCTTTTGTGAAAAATTTGTCATAACCCTCGACACCATATGACTGTGTGGCAAATGTATTTGCTTCATATACACCCTTCCTTTAGTTTTTCTGCTTACTCTGCCTTAACCTCCTGGGAGAAGCTCAATTAACTCCACTTACTCCAAATATCTCTATCAGCTTTCATAATGCATATCCATCAATCCTATCATATGCATTCTCCAAATCCATTTGTGTCACCTTCGAATCACTAACTATTTTTCATGTATATTCTTCAAAACTGGTCCACAAGCCTTCTGACTTTCCTGAAAATACATCGCTCAATGTCAGTTACTTTTAGCACTACATAACTTGAACCATTCTTCCATTTACTTTCCCTGCTGTACCCTGCTAACTTGTTCATTCGTGCTTAAATCATTAATTTTCGCCACTGCCAGTCCGCAGTCACCTCATCCTGTGTCATACATACAATCACCAACCTAAAAAGCCAATCACAGTTAGTAATAATAAAATAAATTCATGAGAGGCTCTAATTTTGGGCAGAAGTTCGGACTAGGCAGTAGTTCGGACTAGGCTAAGCAATGAAGGAAAGTTCGTGCTAGGCTAAGCAATGAAGGAAAGGTCAAAGAAAACAAAGAGATGAATGTAATGTAATACTTCCTGTTAAAAAGAAAAAGAATGGAAATATGAAGACGAAAGTATTTTTGAAATTATATTATTCATAGCTCGAGGTTTCAGTTCTCATGAAACTAGTGAGATCAGCAAATCACACACGATAGGTGTAAGAGGATTCCGGGTGTCATCTTAACACAAAGTTGAGACAATAGTTATTTGTTAACACACACCCTGCACAAATCACTGAAGAAATTGTATTTTTGTCATATTTTTCAACACGGTTTACTTACGTAAATTCTTACCTAATGCATGAATTAACAGTCATCAACATAATTAGTAAAAATCTGAGAGGTTATAACCTCAAAAAAAATCCTAATCATACACTTTTACCCCATTTCACAACTGTAACCTGTAAAACCCTTCTCAAAACAATTGTTTTGTCACACTAATTTTTCTGATTGACATAACTGATACAGCTATATTATTTGTACTCCACTATCATTTTGTGAATCTTTGTTCGTATCTAACTTCACCACTTAACTCTCTGTACCTTTACCATTATTTCCATGACATACCTACATTACATAAAAACCTTCATTACCTTATGGCACATTCCTGTTTCCTTATTCTGAGGATGGCTTGAAGCCCTTGTTGACAACAATAAACATTTAGCGTCACTTGTAAACTTGGTTCACTTTCTAGGTCATACCATCCTCATTTAGCTTTCTCCTATTACTTTATTAATTTTCAGAGTTCCACGTTTTTGTCCCCTCCAACATTCACATTTCTTTTCGTATTATCTTCCGTTCTCACTCTCATCCGTTTTCGCTCACATCCATTCTCAAGCTTTCATTTGAAATGAAACGAAACTACAGCCCTACATCGCTAACAGGCCCCACAGACCATTCCTTAGTTTTTTTCCTGCCGCTTCACATGTCCTGGTTCATTCCACTGACAAGCACGTCACCGTATCCGTATGTGAATAGGAAAGATGGCCAGCGGGCATTACAGAATTACATATTAATTGATAGGAGTGCAGAAGAGACATTTGGATGTAAATGTGCTGAGAGGAGCAGCTGATGGAATGTCAGATTATTATCTTGTAGAGACGAGGGTGAAGATTTATAAAGGCTCACATCAACTGTCTGTCACGCATAATCAAGGCATCTTGTAAGAAATTTTCACTCGTGAGGCAGTCTTTTATGTTGAAGGCTCCAGTCACGGGCAAAAGTCCACATCGAGAACGAGCCTTAACTGAATTATAGAGAAAATTATGAAATGGCGAAAGAAAAGACAAGCCTCTCTATCAACCCTTTCATATGCCTTCTCCAGATCCATAAATGCTACATACAAATCTAACTGTTTATCTAAGTATTTCTCACACACATTCTT
>JAYMFT010254716.1:0-10855 GCA_038088735.1 Panulirus argus
ACCCTTAAGCACGACGGTACGACCCTTGAACACGACGGTACGACCCTTAAGCACGACGTTACGATCCTTAAGAGAGCCGGGAAAGAGGCCAGGCCGCCATACCCGAGTTCTTTAACCATCGTGCCCATGGGTCGTACAGGTGCTCTCAGGGGTCGTAGGCTCCAGCCGCTGTGGTCAGGGGTCGTACCGTCGTGCCGGAGGGTCGTGCCGTCGTGATTAAAGGGGGCCGTAACATCTTGTTTTGGGGGTCGTATCGTCTTGATGAAGGGGGTTAAACAGGCATCTCTAGCTACACACACGCACGCACTCACACACACATACACACATACACACACACGTACGTACGTTTATTCTTACGTACAGGGCAGCCATGCATGTCACTGTCACATTTGTAGAAGCAAGTATGTTATAGGTCAGTGTTCGGGGCGATATTACCTGCCTAAGATATATTCGGCTGTCTGTCATACGCACGTCGTAGATCATGTTCTTTATGCCCCCCATTTATTTACCCCTTGTGGTTTAAGGCCAGCGCCCCAATGGGCCCATTTTTCTGGTTATAATCAACCGAACGCCACCGGCTACGTCGGCAGGGATTGTGAGGTGGGGTTGGGTGCAAAAACTAGGCTCTTGGGTATAAGAAGGGAGGTCACGGGAGAGAGAGAGAGAGGGAGAAGGGGGGAAATAAGGAGAATAAAGATGAAGAAGGGAGAGGAGGAGGAGGAGGAGGACGAAGAAGAACTGTAGAGGGGATTATTATAATTATCTAACTCGTCTATTTTTTGTAGATTGCAGCTTCATTATGTTTGCTTTTGAGAAGGGCGGACGACCAGGCAGGCGAGGCGTGCTTTAGGGTGGAGCGGTTGAATTGTTTGGACAGGATTCGAAAGGATTCCCTTTTTTTCTCTCGTCCTACTCCGTTACTAGTTATACAGTTCGGAGGGCATTTAGTTCTGTTGCTCTTGCGTTAAAGTTTCTCTGTGTATGAGAGTGTATTTCATGTGTGTGTGTGTGTTGTTAGGGATGCAGATGGATGGATAGATAGATACGGGAATTACTGTCTCGCAGTTTTATGTTACGCTTTTGGTTTCTAAACTCCTCTGTCAGTCATCATGCAGCCGTGGAAGACCTCTCGAGCCTATGTATGATGTGAGATTCAAACCCACAAGTGATGCTTTGTTTTTTCCAGCTCAAGTGGTTCATACACATTTTTTATTTCGTTTATAGCTTGCCTTATATATATATATATATATATATATATATATATATATACATATGAGGATATTTCTTTGATCTGAGCCTCTCTATAAAGCTTAGACGAAATAGTTTTATCTCTCCGGCTTGTAGTAAAAGATCTGAATGCTTTTAAAAGGTTTTGACGACATTATTATGTCTCCCTGGCTAGCTAGAGTTGTGGAATCTGAAACTCTCTTGCGAGTCTTTGATGATCATATTGTGTTTCCTATGTGAGCGCTAAGGAATTTGAACTCATTTATGACGCCCTGACGACCCTATTGTGTCTCGCAGACCGTTCCTGGGGAATCTGATCCCCTCTATGAAGTTTTGACGACTTTGCTGAGCCATGATAAAGTCTGAATGACGGGATGGAGAATGTTTGGCAGCTCTGTTGATGAAGCGGGAAAAGGAATATGACGCGACGTGCGTGCACAAGGAATTCACACTTTTGGAAATTCGTTGTAGGGTGTTGGGATCCAATGAATACACACAAACGCGCGCGCACACACACACACACAAAGAAGAAGAAAAGGGAAGCTTCGAAGGGCTCACCACTCACCTCACCAGGCTGCCTCCCTCCGCGAGAATGACCTCAGCAAATGGAGGATCCCCGACGCAGGAGGAACAGGGAACCCACACCCTCTTTCCAGTCTCCCACCAGCGACGAACAACGCCCTCACGGCCGTGACCCATTGGAGCCACCCCTACCGCACGGTTCCTCACCAGATTTATCTTCTTAGCGTTACCGAAACCCACGCGCACGTGCGCTGGGTTCGAACCCCAGATCGACGTTTACAATTACTCGGATGTGAAAACCACACACACCCTCTGCTCCTCCCCCTCCTCCCTCCCACATGCCTTGCGCCTCCTCTCTCTCTCTCTCTCTCTCTCTCTCTCTCTCTCTTCCCCCCAACACACAGCTTCGCCAGCATCCCCGCCATCCCCAACCTCGGGCTCGCCAGCGTCAGCCACACGCGGCCTCGCCAACTCCACCCCAACATGACGAGGACAAAAGTCCTCGCCTCCAACAACTCTCCCCGGTCAGGAATTCTCCAATTAGGCATTGGACCCCCCGGATGGCCAATTTAGCCGGGAGGGCTGGAGTGGGTAAGTTTCCGGCGGTGGAGAAGGGAATGGAGGTGGAGGTGGAGGGTGGTTGTGGATGCGGGGAGAGATGGAGGGAATAGTGGAGATGAGATGGAGGAGGAGGGGTAGTGAAGACGGAGGGGACAGTGGAGACAGAGAGGAGGCGGGGGAGGACGCAAGACTTGATGATGCCACCAGCTCCTCCTCCTAAGGAAGCTTGAGAGGTAAACGGAGCGATGGCCGCCGTCTCCACACACACACACACACACATACACACACACACGCCATACTGTTCTCTACCCTAATTCACCAATTTCCTTCATCTCTGGGGACAAGGAATTAACAATACTACCCACTTAAACTCGAGCTTGTCGTTATGAGGCTACTAAGACGGATGGGAGCTGGCGGCTGGCCGGAAAGCCTCCCATCCTGTATTGTCACTCTCCAGACATAAGAACGGAAGAAGGTGACCCTTGCTCTGGAAGGCTGAGGGCTGGAGAGTGTCTGGACGTGCATCGGTTGTATCCGGAACGTGGAGAAGGTAGAGACAGTCACTGCGTTTGGTGAAAGGGAACCTGATTATGTTGGCACTTGGATCGAGGCAAATGTAATCGAGGCTTAGGCATTCAGGAGGGGCGAGAGACGTGCACCGGAAAGAACGAAATGGAATTAGGTGATACACGGTCGGCGACGTGCCGTCAGTTGGGCAGAACCAGAGCACACGGAGTAGTCTTCAAGTCTCCAGGCCTTTGCTGTGAATGGTAGGCACTGGCTTCGGTACATGACACCGGAAGGTTAAAAGACTGTGTGCATGCAGATGAGGCCATTCGTTGTTAGTCCCTGATTCTGCCTCGCTGAGGCGGGAGAGGCAATAAGGGACGAGAGAGAGAGAATATCCCTCAAACTACGCAACTCCCCTTGTTAGAATTATCAGACGACATATTGCCAGCACTGCAGCGATCGTCACGTATGCAAATCGCTTGCGAGGGAGGAAGCAACCAAGCAACCACAAACAACAAATGTAAATAACGGATGCTCTTCCATGATATATATACATATATATGTATATATATATATATATATATATATATATATATATATATATATATATATATATTTCTTGCAGATATACAGACGAGAGACCAATGGTTTGTACCGTCGCTTCATACATATATGGAGCAGATTTTCGAAAAACTCGAAAGGTCTATGAATTCTTAAATCATCCTTTTTATTTCATTATTTTACACTCCCCTCACGTTCCACCGTGCCCTGCAATGCTGGGCTGTGCTTTTGTGTAACCTTTGTGCTGTCCTCTGATGCAACTTCTCCTCTGTGTCCCCTTCTGTTCCGCCCCAATCTTCGCATTTTATGTTGTTTAAATGAATTTCTTTTTTTTTTTTTACCTTTCTCCTCTTCTTCTCGGTTCTGCTTCACTCTGGTCATTACTGTTAATTCTCATCTCACCAGTGTTGGCCCCGGGGAATGGCAGATCCAATTTAGTCCGAGTCCACGTTCCGTGGGGCCATAATGGAAGCGCGACAGATATTGCCGGTCGAAAGAACTCGGGGGGGAAAAAAAAAAAAAAAAAGAGAAAAACAGCGGCCGCCAACAGCCGCTCAGTAGTCCTTAAACCGTCGGGGAACGACCAGATACGCAGGACAGGTGTGAGCCGTTCTCATATCTGTTAACGGGAAGATAGCAGACAGGGTCACCTTTTTTTTTGCAGTTGTTGAGAAGGTTTTAGCAGATACTTTCTTCAAGAGATGAGGACACGTAAAGGAAGAAAGTTTCACTGTGAATACGCGTAGCTTTTGGCTCAAATGTGCTGAAGAAAAATTTCGAGTCTTCATAATTTCTTTTTTTGAGTTGTAGGCCTTACAGTCCACTGATATCTAAAAGAACACAATAAGTGGTTACAAAAAAGAAAGGGGGTTGAGTCAAAACTATGAAAATAACGTAAAAGAAAACCAAACTATTTGAAAGATTGATTACGACAGGAAGTTGATTACGACAGGAAGTTCCGTTGTTGCTTAGAAGATGATAAGCAAAAGTAGCAACTTCGTCTTCAAACTTCAGGCATGGTTGTGATGATAATATTTTTTTTTTCCATTGGTTATTATTATGACTATACGTAGTTATCGTTGTTACTAATGGGAGTCTGAATTAGGACTGGTGACTGGATCCCCCATTAAGACTGGTGACTGGATTCCCCAATAGGACTGGGGGACTGTATCCTCCACTAGGACTTTTGACCATATCCCCCATTATGGCTTGTGATTACATATATATATATATATATATATATATATATCCTCCATTAGGACTGGTGATGGAAGGCCACCTCCCATAAAGACAGGTGGATGGATATATCCTTCATCAGGACTGGTGACTGGATCCCTATCAGGACTCTGATATAAACTCCATCGCTCATGTGATAAGTCGTCCATAAAGAAGAGGAAATAGCTTTCCTTTAGTGAGGAGGGGAGGCGACGTTCTTTCATTATAAATGTCTGACAGATGACGACCACCTGTTAGAGGTGTAGAATTGACGATGTTCTTGTGATGATGGTAATAATGACGCAAACAGTGGTGATGATTATGATGAGTTGCAAAATCTGATGAAATGATAATGATGATGATGATGATAAGTCTGTCCGAAGATGGAACGAAATCTGCTCTCGTATCGCATCACTTGTGCTAGCCACGGTTCCTGCACGAGACTGTGGCATTTCCCTGAAGAAAGGGTTTTACGACAGTTTTCACGGCCGGTGCTTGGGCCTCCTCATCCTCTTCCTCGGGGCTGGCGGCACGCAAGGGGTGTCCTCCGGAGGATCCTGAGGGATCCTCGTCTTGAGAGAGAGAGAGAGAGAGAGAAAGAGAGAGGAAGGAATCGATTCCTTTGTTTCTGTCCTTCTTTGCTGTCATGACTTGACCTCTGTCTTTTGTATCCAGTCCGTTCCAGTGGCGCCTGTGTCGCAATTATTTCTTTAAAGTCTTCGCTCCCTTGCGCTTGATAATTATTGTTTTATTACCTGATTTATTCATATTTTTTTTCTTATATCTGTTTGACTGGTGCAGTGTTTATTCTCACGACCTTTTGCTTTCACTGCATCACTTTCATCTCTGGTCTGTTGACACAAGACCGACCCAGCAGCGGCGGTTGTTTCCCTTCGAGATATTGCTTTGCGCTTATCATATTATTTTCCCTCGAATGTTTTCCGTTGCTCCGCCGTCTGTCCTCCTCTCCCCCCCCCCCTCCCCGGAACTTCTGAGGTAACGTATGAATAAGAACCGAGACTTTTAACCTCGATTGCACTCTTCAGCTTAACGTTTCGTCCACTTCATTCCTGCATTCAGAACGTCGACGGGTCTCGTCTCAAGTCGAAAAGATCCGACCGACAATATTTCATTTGATTTTTGTACATTACTTAAGCTTCTTCTTTTTATTTTTTTAACTACATCTCTGTAATCTTGTTTGCAGAACTGATTTTTGACCTTGCGTACAGTTGTACAGTTTTGCTTTCTCTATCATCTCGCTAAGTTCCCTCCTTAGCTTAACAGCACTATAGCTAAACACTAGGTTCCCCGGTCACAACGCTAGATCCCCACTCACGACCCTAGATCCCTCCCACCCTTGTGTCCTGTACCCCCACCTATCTGTTTGGCTCTGACGCGAAAGGCATCCGATTATCACTCGGTCGGTAACTCTTGACGCAAGTACTTAATTGGTGCCTCCTGGCAGCGCTACAACCCTGCCGGTCCACGTCGTTGAAGCTTTACCCCCTCACTTGAGCACACAGCAGCCTTACGTGACGTAACTTTCTCGTAGATCCTTGCACGAGTGTTTAACATTGATGCCTACAAGCAGCAGAGCCCTTCTATTTTTTCTTTCTTTGCAACAGCAGTGGATGGATATTCTGGATTTACTTAACTTTCGTCCTATACAACAAAGGGACTATTCCTTAGCCTCACCTTGGCTATAGTACCTTCCCTAGCTTAGCATTAGTAGTAGTAGTAGTAGCAGTAGTAGTAGTAGTGGTAATAGTAGTAGTAGTAGTAGAGAGAGAAACCAATCTGACCACTATTCCAATTCATTATGATACGACACAACGCTTGGGAAATTTTTTGTCCCAGGGCAACTGCATGTTTACCCTGTAATACAATCAGAAAAGCCCCACACATTTTGCTCCTAATTCACACCCGCTGGATATGAACATTTCGTTTTATTTCAGTTTTTTTTTTTTTTCAAATGTTGGTTCAAGCTAACACACACACACACACACACACACACACACGCGCGCGCTTTAAGATATATATTTTTTTTCATTGTCGGAATATGATATTTAAAACTCTTCAGTGGCCTTATAACAGCCCTTGATAATTTTTTAAGGGCTTAGGCGGACAAAGGCCAGGGTCGTTTGCATCCAAGGGTCGTACCGTCGTGCTTGTATTGTCGTGCTCGTGAGTCGTGTCCTTGTTTTTTTTGTTCAGCCGTAGCGAAATGGTGTCAAATCATTCGTGTGTGATGACAGTGAACGCGTCTGTTTCATAGACGTTAGTTTATGGTCAGATTTTAGATAGGAGAGAAGGAGATTAAATCCCTCTTTACTTTAATTGCCCTGTGAATTATGACACACACTTATTACATATTACGATAAACCATTTTGATGTTCTGGTACAAATAATTCAAGGCTTGGCACATTGAATGGTAATTACTGATTATTTTTATCTGAACTAATATAATGTTCACAACGCGTTTGGTTTTGCCAAATTAGGCACATAAAACTGCTTATTGAACTTTTGTAAATACACTCTTTTTTTTTCTCCCTCTGTGTCGTATCAATTGTTTTGATAAACAGGGAGCCAAAATCCGTAGCAAGCGGAGGTAGGATTAAGCCCTTCACGTAATCCACAATAGAAGGATTTAACCACACGTGGGTTAACAGGACTTAGGTACCAATATAGAGGATGCACTGGACCAGGACAGAGGACGGAGTGCAATGTTGGACATTCGGATACTTCTGTAACTTTTGTGCACGACGGTACAAGCACCGGAGGCGACGGTACACAACCACTGGGCACGACTCGTGGGTCGTACCATCGTGCTGATGGGTCGTGCCGTCGTGGTAACGGGTCGTATCGTCGTGCGTCATGGGTCGTACCGTCGTGCTCGTGGGTCGCACCGTCGTGGTAACGGGTCGTATCGTCGTGCATCATGGGTCGTACCGTCGTGCTTAGCGGGTCGCACCGTCGGGTGCTTAATGCAAAAAGAAAAGGTTAAAAGAGATATATATTTTTTTTCCTTTTTTACTGAACTATAACAATAACATGACGGAATCATAAGTCTGTTTTTCTGGTATGAGGTTTATCCCAGTTTCAGCACAGAAAAGATTGCATGAAAATATGAACCCTTTTTGAGCATAAGATACTGCATAACTCCCATATATATATATATATATATATATATATATATATGTATATTAAGCAACGAGGTGTTACCGGACTGCGCCTGCCTCGAGGTTGCACCGCTTGTGGAACATCACCTTTTCCGGCGTGGTTGTATCACAAGAGAGAGTGCAGTCTGGTCAGAGCTAACTCCCCTCTCTCGAAAGGGGGTCTTCTTCAACTCTCCTCCTGCCGCAGGAGGTCGCGCGGCGACGGGTTGCTCTCGCGTTTTAGAAAAATCCCTGGGTAAACGCCAGGGACTCTCGATGTTTCTACACCTGGGGAAATTAGAGATGAATGAGTGAATACGAACACACACACAAGCGGTGATGTAGGATATATGTACACGCGTATAAATTTCTGCGCGCGTAATGTCAAATGCATGAAATTTATATTTCTGTCTATATACCCATTAACATTTCTTGTTTCCATGACGATATTACCCTGGCATCGGTGCTGAAAAAAAAAAAAAGTTCTCAAATTTATGTTTTAAGAAAAAACGATTCAAGCGATGTGAAATGTTTTCGTTCAAATATTTTTTTTTTTCATTCACGAATAATTCTTTTTTTTTTTTTACCGTCAATAAAGTATTGCAGTGTGGTGTTACTCCTGGTCAAAAAAAGAAAATATATAAAAGTTATTATGGATGGTGATTTGATATGGCTCAACCCTGAAATAAAAAAAGGGTAAAAAAAGAGAGAGAGAGAAAATAATGTATTGAACGAGTCTCTCGCTTTTTCACGAGTCTGTGCTCGTGTGTAATAACGCCGTTCGCGGAAGGAAAGTGACAGGCGAATATATGTTTAATCACTGGTTCGTACAGGACTGAGTAGCTTTAAATAATACGATGAAGCATTGACGTGAAGAGTCGGAAACTCTTAAAAAGTTATTCTGTGGGTTAGGATGAAGTCGCTCGGTGGTGAGGGACTAGATGGTCTTTGAGATGTAACGATAGGGAGAGCCGTAGGTTGACGTACACTGACACGGACACACAGACGCGGTGATGGTACTGAGGTGGTAGTGTTTAACACTGCAGGGGAGGCGGGGCAGTAGCAGGAATATATATATATATATATATATATATATATATATATATATATGACTTTTCGTCAGAAAACATTTTCTCTGTGTTCCCCCATGAAAGGGAATTATAGGAAGCAATAATTAAACAAACTAGAGAAGAGAAAATAAATGATAACGTTTGCAAAAAGTTCATAACGAAAGTCAAGTAAGGAATACAAATGGTTCATATAATTTAATGCCAATCGTGTGTTGCATCACAGTAGTGTCGCGTGTGACAGATTTTTTTTTAATCTCCCGAATTATTTGCGATTAAAACAAACATTTTTCAAGGAAATTTCTGAAAAAGAAAAATTCACGAAATGTTTGTAATAAAGCATTATTTTTTTTCCCCTTCGTCATGTTTGTAATGAAATAGATTTTATTCGGGAAATGTTTGAAAGGGAACATTTTATATTTTCCAACGCAAAATGCTCGTGGTAAGAGATAATTTTCCTACGAAATGTTAACGATAAAATTGTTTTTTTTTCTCTCTCTCCCTTTTTCCACGAAACGATTGAGATAAAACATGCATTCCGCAAAAACGGTTTGGGATAAAACAGATTCTTCTACAAAATGCTTGAAATAAAAACCCCCGGAGTTTATGCACGAGATTTTCGCAGTAATGGTCCATATGAAGTCATATAGACTTACACTGATAACCTCGCACAAACCATAACCATTCACTAAAGCAGTTCTTTCACAGAGGAGAATATCATTCTACTTTTTCTTTCCCTCACGAGCGTAACATTCCGTTGGGTGAGAATCGATTGCAATGTCCTCGAGTACCTGGGCGAAGAGACAGCATTCGATCTGTTAGCTGTGCTGAAAAAAAAATGGACAGAGTTGCAAGGGATCGTAACTTGACAACCGAGACTTAACTGTTCAACGCGCGGCTTTTGGGGCGACAGGAGCCTGACTGACTGGCCAGGGTGGCTGTTGTTGGCCGCTGGGCGGCAAACAGACCGTGCGTGGTCGTGGTGGCTGCTGGCACAGGCAGAACCTTGGCGACAGCAGGGGAGAACGTGAGGGTCGGGGGTCCTTGCTATCGCGTCTGGGGAGGTGCTAGAGAGAGAGAGAGAGAGAGAGAGAGAGGAGAGTTTTAGATGTAAGGGGTTGTAAGGGAGAGGGATGGGGTGGGGGAGACGATGGGGGAGGAAAAGGGTGGGTGGGTGAGTGGGGAGAAGACAGGGAAACCGGCTGGGAGACGAAAAGAGAGGAGAGTGGTAGGGGAGGAGAAGTTCGAGTGAGGGGAGGAGAGAATGTGAGGGGAGAGGAGGGTGAGTGAAAGAAGAAATGACAGAGAGAGAGGGAGAGAGAGGGGAGAGGAGAGAGAGAGGGGAACCGATTGCCGCAGTGGTAGGGACGGAGGGGCAGTGGAGCAGCTTGAGCCGTCTGCGATAGTCGTGTCGCATGCCACGCTGTTGTATACGAGTGTTCCATCAGCGTCAGCTACGACTACCGCCGCCACCTCACTCACGCACGGCGTCGCGACCCTTCGACACGACCTCACGACGCCGCCTTAAGTGCGACCTCAACGACCCTTGAGCGCGATGAAGTTAAAAGAGACGTTTAGCTCGACGTTCGCACGACCCTTGAGTGTGATGGCCTGACCTTGGAGACCGGACCCTTAAGTATCAGGTCAAAGGGCAAATCATCATTGTCAAGGGTCGTACAGGTGCGTTCAAGGGTCGTTCCGTCGCTCTCAAAGAGTCAGTGTAGATATGACTGCAGTAGATTCGTGTACATGTACTCAGTAAGTAGTAAAGATTTTGCTATAGGAAAGAGACCCCTTTTTCAGGGGCTCCAGCCGCTGTAAAAGCTGCGCTACACTCGGTAGCAGGGACAGGATGGACTCCTCTGAAGCGAGACGTTCTTTAGAGAAGAGACTGTGCTTTCATATGACGAAGACACAGCTTCGCCAAAGGCCACGCTTTTGACGTAACCAAAATTAAAAAGGCGAAGTCCAGCAACACCAATATATATATATATATATATATATATATATATATATATATATATATATTCTACA
>JAYMFT010254727.1:0-10854 GCA_038088735.1 Panulirus argus
TATATATATATATATATATATATATATATATATATATATATATATATATATATATATATATATATTCTTTTTTTTTAATAGCAGCCAAAAGGTAAGGGTAAAAACATGCCCCAATCGAGGCCGTCTCTAGTGAAAGGAAAAATCAAGAGAAGGTTGAAGTCATTAATTTTATCTCTGTTGTGCTGTATTTCTGACTTAAAGATAAAAAAGTTAGCGGAAGAGGGAAAGACGACAGGAAGAGCATTCGGCACCTTCATTTTTCGAGAAAAGAAGGAGATATCGAAACGAAGAACCTTGGTGACGCTGGTCTCCGCGCAGAAACTATGGGAAGCAACAGCCCAGTCGCGTGCTTCGGGTCTTTAATGGCTGAGACACACGCAGACAGCGCAGCAAGGCACTGGCTAGAACATACCTGCAGAACAGAGAGGGAGGGAGAGGGGGCAGGAACATCACAATGGACGGAGAGAGTTGGGGAAAGGTCCAACCTAGACATGTGAGAAGCATGGAAGACCCTTTTAGATATGGAATAGCTGTTGCCAGGAATGATAAATTCGGCTCTTGTACAACATCCCTAACCCTCGGTAAGCAGACTTTTTAATTTTCATTATGTGGGGTTTCCAGAATAGAGTTGAAGAAGTGATTATGTCCAATATGTTTCCGCTACTCCAGGGTTGAACTATAGTGTTTTGAATTTCTGTTACAGGAAATAAGTGAGATTTAGAAAGAGGTAGAGGTGTCACTTGCATATTTGCACTGTTAAATAGAGCGAGGTTACTGTTTCCCAAAATGAGGTGCTGCATAAGTCCGAATAAAGAGGAAAAATATGTTCAGTGCGAGAAAAAGATAGAGCAGTGGAGAAAAGAGTGGAGGGGGAGGGAGATGAAGCATGTAGAGTTAAGTCATCGGTGTAAGAGGGAATACGATTAGAAGTCAAAAGATGATAATAGAAGGGAGGAAAAAGGCTACCCTAAGGAACGCCACATCTGAGAAGACGACTAAGGCGATGGAACAGAGAGGAAGGAAGCAGTGCGTCAGAGAGCACGGGGAAGCACAAACGCCAGAAGAAGCTCCAAAAGGCAAACGCTTGTACCACATCCTGACACACTCTGGAAATGTTGGCATGTCGGTAATCACGACAAAAGATTCACCAAAACCCTTGAAAAAAGATGACCAGAGGTGAACCAGAGAGTAGAGGCCGCCAGTGGCCCTTGCTCAGCAAAAACTGTCTGTGTAGCCTGAGAGACGGGAGTTAATTCCATGTGTTTAATAAAGTGAGAGTTAAGGAGAGTTTCAGAGACCTGGGAGATGAAAAGTGGGAGCCACTGAACGACACTTGGATGGATTAGAACCGTCTCTTTCTTAGCAAGGCGCTGCACCACAGCTGGTAAGAGGAAGGCTCTTTTAACCAGCACACTTCCTCCACCTCGCTTCCCTCTCCCCCTTCCCCACTCCCACCTCCTGCTCTTCAAGTACCTGCCAATTAGACAGTTGATCCACACAATGCATGCATTCGTCGCCTAATTCAATTTATTGTGTAGCCTGGACTGCTTCATGGCTCTGGCTTAATTACCCCGTGTTAGGGCCCCCTAAGGGTCTAATTAGGCAGGTCTAACTCGGTGCCACGGCGGAATATGTAATGCTGGCGGAGGAATGCCCTACTCCGTTCTCTCTTGATTGAATAATCTCCGTTTAATCGGCTTCCACAACAGGTAATTGTCTGGTGAGTTGCCCAGATGATCCCGGGCGATATTGCGGTCTGAGTGGCGGCCTGAGTGGCACTACTGAGTGGTCGGGACCACCTGAGATTCATCGCTTGATTGCCCAGATAAAATTGAGGCAAGTTATGCAATTTTCACTTGTCTGACTGGTTTCCATAGGGTTCATTTTACTGGCTGTGAATTATATGATATCTAACTTCTTTACGTGATTTCGTTGCTATGGACCCAATATGCCGTTCTTAGTCTTCTGAAGTTCACTCAAATATTTGTCAGAGAAAAAAAATAAACATTTCCAACAATTTCGTAACGAGAAATTGTATTAATCATTAGTGGAAAAATTAGTTTAATCCCTGAAATTGCCATTGGAGAGCACGCGTGCCTTAAGATCACTTGAAAGATTGCAATATTCAGCTTTATTGCACTCTGCAATTTTGTGACGTATTTTCAATGCAGTTTTCTCTTCCGTTCGTCGCAGATGATTGTACTTCCAGAGAAAGGGAGAGGTGAGCCCCCTCCTTTGACAGGGGAGGTAGCTGTGTGGTCTGTATAGCGGTGTTAGTGTACTAGGCAAGAGGATACACTAACCTCTCTATATATGGACGTTGAAATCTTGTAAATTCAAATGTTAGTAAGACAAGAAGCTGGCAAGTTAATCTTCCCATCTAATCAAATCTGTCCTTATCAGAAAAAGGTACTTTGATTGTCGCTCTTTCTTTTCGTGGACATTTAACCTCTTGTTCTTTTGCCTGAACTTGATGGGCTCTCTGAAGTTTATATTTAGACGTTAACCTAAAAGGTAAAGGTTAAAAGTTTCTATCTTTTCATAAATAACTCGAATTTATACCAAATATCCACTGACAGGTAAAATGAACGTATTTATAATCTGGAGGCCTTTGCCAACATCATCTCTCCAGCTAAAGGTTCCAGTTCCGAAACGTGTCACGTCTCTTAAAAATACCTTTTTTCAAGTCTTACTTTAACGTTTGGGTTCCTTTGAAATTATAGCTCAAAACTTTAGATTCTTCCGCAATATATTATGAAACATATAAATGCCCTGTAGCCTTTTATAATAATTTCACCGATACCTTCTGCCTAAGCCCCCACACCTGAGGTCGATATTCTCTCAGAGTTCTCATACACTCAAAAGTCCGTCCAGAATATCAATTTTTTGTTCCATGTTCTCTCATAACTATCGCACAGAAAATTTCATTTCTCCCTCGCTCATTTACAGGTTCGAATTATTCCCAGATCTTTCTGAACATCACGTCTCCCAAGCGAAAAATATAATTCCTTTCATTAAAACCATCAAAGGAAATGGCAAATGAGACGGAAAATCTTAAGAAGGGACTGATAAAACTAAGACATTTGCACAAACCTCAGCCAGAAAAAAAAAATATATCTGAGGATAAAAGTAATGTTTTGGGGAGAAACCCGCGATAAAAATAAATTTCCGATTTTTTCTTTGTGTTGTTGTTAGACATGAATGCAGATTAAGTCTGTTGGTGAGACGAGCATGCCCGTGGGGCTGCCACACAGGTGCTGATGTTGGTAGCCAGAGGAGAGTGTTTTACCCTTCTACATATCTCAGTACACATCTATTGGAAGATGTCGTATATACTGATTATGCGAAAAGAAAATGCGTTTTTGTTTGAATTTGTTATTCCTTGTATAACGAAGCTATTTTTTTCTTTTCAAGTAAGAAAACAAAATGAATTACAGTTTTGCATCTGAAATAACGAGGGAAATTTTTTACTCCAATGCTGTATGTGTTTTTGCGAATGAAATTATGGAGAACAGTTTACTGTCGACAATGTTTACAGTGGCCAAAGCGTTTTTTTTTTTTTCCGTGCAAAATCACAGAGGAAAACAATGCATATCTCTTTGGGAAGTAATGATTGTTACTGCTGCTAAAAAACACGGAAATAAAGCTTTTGTCCCAAAAATTGTAGGTTAGTGGTTTTGTTAACTGCATATAGGAAGCTCTGACATTTAGTTTTCGACGTTATATGATCCGAATCTTTCTAGCTCCTGAACACGACGTTGCGACCCTTGAAATAGCAATATGATCCTAGCGTGACGACGTGAGCAGTGAGCACGATGGTGCGACCCTCGAATACGACGATACGACTTTGCAGCACGACGATAAACCCTTAAGAACGGCGCTGCCATCTCGAGGACACCGGTACAGCTGTGTGGTGTCCGGGGCGGGTGTTGTCTTGCTCGAGGGTCGTACCGTTGTGCTCAAAGATTAGCAATCATAAATACTTGCATCTCCCAGCACTTGCAAAGCTCCCTCCTCCTCCTCCTCCCTTGTCTCACTTAGAATTCAGTCCACGTTATGATGACAACAATGACACCACCACCATCCTCGTCGCCACCACTACCACTACCACCACCAACACCACCACTTCCATCTTTTCTCCGCTACTTAGGAAGTACTTAATCTTACTTGATATTTTTAAATCAGCAGGACAGAAAATATATCTGAAATATACATACGATTGGATCTCCAGGTAAACGTCAAAACTCTTTCTCTCTCTCTCGTCGAGTCAGCCCAGCGGGCCCGGGGGGGATGGTGGCCGTGTTGGTTCCACACCCCACCATGTTTACCTTCTACTTATTAAAAGCAGGATTATGAAGACCCTCGCATTTTATATATTTTTTTCCCGTGTCATACACGTCGTGGGGCCGTGGAGAGGAGGAGGGAGCGAGGGGGAGAGGGAACGGACAATCAAGGTGGCAAGGATTTTGCAGGAGTTGTAGTCATTAGTATAAGTAATGGGTAAAGGAAAAGAGGACAGAAAGGGATCGCGAAGCATTAAAAGAAAAATTCTCCATACATGATGGCAAAGACAATTATATTTATGCTAAGGAAAATAATTTTCTTAGTGCTTATGGTAATGATGACGATGAAGATGACATTACTACTACTACTACTTACTATATTACTACTAACAATAATAATGAAATGTTATGATAATAGTAATTATCCTTGGTGATAGGAAAGAGAGAACACGGCGGGAGCGGGGGGCTGGAACTCCTCCCTTCCTGTATTAATTTCGACCACCACAACCCTACCAGTAGCCACCACCACAACTATATACAATAACTACCACCCATATACCATTACCATCCCATATACGCTAATCCCACCACCCAAACCATCACAGCTGCACTATTCCCACCAGCCAGCCAGACACCACCCCCTACGTACCACATGCCCCACCGTCATCACCAGTGTTGTCAGCGCCTCAGGCAAGAGCGCCATCCCTGGAGGGCACAGCGAGGCTCCGCATCCGGCAGCAGCTGTACCCTACCGCCTGTCATGCACTTAGAAATACGTATATATTTTGGTCGGTAAATTTCAGTTTTTGCTGTGGAAACTTCCGGGAGTCTCTCTTCTTGGTTCCCACTACTATATGTGCAAATCTGGCAGCTGTTTTGACTTTTTTATATTTTCATTATTTCAGACTGCTTATGTTTCTCATTCGCTTCTTGTTTGCATCATTCCCATCTATCCCTATTCTATGTTAGTTTTCATTTCCTCTTAGCAACTTAGATTATTTGAGTATACTATATGAACGCTCCACACGTTCCACATTGATGTATGTTATATTAAACATTTTCCTAATTCTCTGCCTTAGTTATCCTTTTCTCTACACCTGAATTCATCTCCTTTCCTTCTTTACCTTGTTGTTATTTCCCTTTGCTTTCTTTTTCTGATGTTTACTCTGTTGAAGGATGCAACTTATCTTCATGTCTTAGCGGTGTTCCCCTCCGTAGTGGACTGGTCGGCATTTTTACTGTTGGCAGATGGAATTCAGATGTACTCTCCTTCGTCTCCTCCCATTTATCTTGAGACCATCTTTACGCTACAGGTTCTCTAGTGACAGCAAAGAAGATACAAAGAAAACGTGAAAATGAAAGGAAAAGATCCCTTATGATAAACCTGACGAGGAAAATAGTGAAGCGAAACCTGGTGGTACAGTCTTCAGGTCAAACCTGAGGATAGACCAGTGAAAGAAAGAAAAAAACCCGAATACAGAAATTTTCCCCACAAGTTCTGGAATAGAAACCTTGAAGGAAACATTCAGAAATCGTCACTCTGAAAGAAAAAGGAAGTAGATTTAAACTTGTGGGAAATTCTTTTATTAGAAAACCCTTAGGAAAACCCGCGCATATAGAACATGAAGGAAAAACGCGAGCCTTGAAAATCTGAAGGAAAAATCCAGACTTAACAACCACAACACAAAACCCGTATAAAAGTAAAGGAACGGCCTGAAGGCAGAGTCCGTTGAGAGAATTAGTCAAGGAGGAATATTTATCTCCACGACTCATCAAACCTGACCTCGTCGTCGTTATCTTTATGATATCTCAGCGTACCACATAGGGGTCAGCCCGAGCAATACTTTGAGTATTGACTGTTTAGGGTTTGACCGGTAGGCATCGCCAGAGATACGACACCAATGTCACTGCTGTAAAGATACGAGAGGATAGCAGAGTTGGGTCTGCTATATCCATCAGTCATGACAGAGGATGATTCCCTGACCCCCTGTGCACAGTGGTACGACCCTTGAACACAGCGGTATGACCCTTGAATGACGACGTTTTAAACCTTAGGCTTGAAAGCCTTACGTTTGACACATCCTTTAGGGTTTGGGTCAAGGGTCACCATAAAGAATCCCAGAGGAGTAAAGTCGTGCTCAAAATGTTTGTCAGTTTTGATGTAATATGAGTCCGCAGGAAGTGTTGCATTAGCGGAAGTCTTATGATTCAAAAATCTATTCTTTGAGGTTATGACACTACAACCCTGTACTGCATTCATCTAAGGTCATCTTCTGCTTAACCAGTGACGATCTCGTTGACAACTTGCTACTCATTCGTTATGCTTATGTATACAAGGTATTTCTGCTCCTTCCTTGAGTAAAAGATGTGACACGGTATGTTCATGTCTGGAGGGAGAGGACATGACCTCACTGGCAATGGTTTTGATCGAAGCTGAATTATTATGTTGGTGGCAGGAACATCTTGATGACTAGGAGAGAGAGAGAGAGAGAGAGAGAGAGAGAGAGAGGAGTTGTATATTACACTTAACATACTCATCCTTCTTCTCTTGATACCTTCATACGCAAGCATGCACGCCCTGCTCCTGTCAGCTACCCCCAACACCCGCACTGTTTTCCACCGCCATGTAGTCTGCTACAAACGACCCGTTTGTTGTAGTTCTCCCCAGCATGAGTGAGTGTCCTCGTGTCTCTACTGCCAAGTATGCTTTCCTGAATTCTGCATCAGCGTCTTGTCATTAAGGACCTCTCTCGTCAAGCTTAACCCACTAATCTATAGACTTCATTTCGTGTACACTCCAATATATCGAAGGGACCTGTTTATGTTAAAACTTCCCAATCATCTGACAGTTACACCATACACTTGAAATCCTTGATTGAGATACCATACGACGAACAAAGCCTTTTGGGATACGCCCGTCTTGGCTCGAGCTAAACGAGACGTCATAAACAAGTCGAAGCCGACATTCCCAGAACACTGGAGGCCTTGCCTTCCTCGCCTGTGTACATAACCTTAATAGCGAGTTTGCCTTTGTATTTATAACAACTGCTGAGGAAGGGTTGGGGGAGGGGGGGGGATCATCTTCTTCTCCCGCCTTTATGTGGCAATAAATAAACAGCGAGAGCCTCCGTCGAAACAGCACATCACCGTAGTTCGTTTACCCAACGTCTCGAAGTGCTCCGAACCTACGTATCGAAAATCCGAACGAGATTCTGAAACTTTAAATACACTTCGCTTCTCTTTTTAGTTTTATGGAACTTTGTCTACATCACACTTTCCTCTTCTGTCTTTGGAATCTTATCTAAATTACATTGCTTTTCAGACTCTAGAACCCAGACTACATAACGCTTTTCTTTTTCTTTTCTCTACCTCCCTCTCTTCGTTTATACGTGTGGATCGCAACGAGCTTCATATATAACGGTCTTGGTGAGCGTTACAGCTGTGGGACGCTGGTTTATAACACAGGGCCGACGGTTCCCTGCTTGGCTGTCACCTTACCTGGCAGGCCCTTTATCTACGTGGTTTGTCGGGACGGCGGGTACGATCGTCTCCTGAAGAGATAAGAGACACCTTGAGTGGGAATGACATTGATAAAGCAGATAAAGAAAAGGATATAAACAGACTTATGGGCTATGACGAGAAAGTACAGAAAAAAAACAAAATCTTCAAATGATGACAGCATGACCTTATCATTTGAGATTTATTTTCCTTATCCTAATAATTTTCATATATATATATATATATATATATATATATATATATTCATAATGGCAACATATATGCATAATGACAAAAGTTAGATAAAATTTACTACTTGTTGCAGAATATATAAACAGGAATGATTAGATTTGCTGTATCAGTCGAGCGAAAAAACCCGTTTACACAATACATAAATGGTACTTAAAGCTAAAAGTTTCTTGGAATTATTTTGATGAGTTTAGAGAGAAAGGTCATCAGAAAACTCCTCGTTGACAACAAAGAGGAATCTCTTTTATGTACTAGACTCTGTGAGATACGATGGAGTTTATTCTTATGCAGAGAACAACATTATGATCCAGCTGGTGGGAGGAAGAAACCCTGATCAAAATCCCTGCACAATTCTCTGCAATCGTCAAGCATGGATCAGCCTGACAGTCGACCCACAGCCAACCCAGTTGTTCATCCCTCCCCTCGAGGTGGTCAGTATATATATATATATATATATATATATATATATATATATATATATATATATATATATACTACAAATTTAATATTAGCACACATGACAGAAAAGGCATAGAAAATTAAACAGTCCTCCCAGTGCGGCTTACAGCCGGACCATATCCGATTGTCGGAGACTATTGCTATTTGGGCCTCCCCCCCCCCCTTTTTTTTTTGGTTCATTTCGCCCCTGGCACCACGACTGAGTCGCGGCTAATTGGCAATATGGAGCCAGTCGATGCCTGGAACACTGAAATAATAGACTGTTTCGAAACGGCATTGTAGTTTTGAGGGAGGAAACAAAAGTGTGAGGCTCTGCTCTAACCGGAATGATCAGGATCATACTGGGGTATATTGGTGCCCGGTGAGGAGTGTTGTATGAATGTACACGCATGTGTGTGTGTGTGTGTGTGTGTGCAGTTTCCTATCTATAAATACCATTTGCAGAATACGGAAAGAAAGCTATACGTTCATTTGTCCCCATCTCTCTATCATATAAGTTTTTCGACTTTTATATGTTTCCATCATTACAATGCACACATTATCCCATTCAACCACTTTTTTGAAAGTGTTGGACTATTTCTTTACGTATTTTGTAACAAGTTTCATGCTTATGAACTTATCACGTCCTCTGGTTTCTCCATCTGCATCTTTCGATGAACTGCTCGCAATCAACACCATAAAACTGTGTTAGAAAGTGAGGAGTCGTTACCAAATTAGTCCTTATTCTTATCTTTCCGATGGCAGAGGATGTTGAAGGCTTTGGTGTCTTACAGTAATTCATCTCTCTCATTTAAGTATCATCAATTAGTATTCAATCACAATACAGCAATACAATGGTGCAATACATGTGTATATGAGATTACTTATGTTCCCCTCCTTCTGCAGGAGTTGCATTTTTTGCCACATGAATGTCACTTCTTCACATCTCCTTCCTGCCGTCACCAATAGCGTTCTTTAAAGTCCTATTCTATGACCTACCCTCTTCCTTCCTTATGTCGATGATCATCTTCTGACTAGTAATCTTATTCGCTCCTTCTTTGGAAAAGACGGTGTGTGGCAGAAGTGGCTTAGATTACTCGAGGATAAGTCAATTATAAACCATATACTTCTTCATACATAATTCTTTCCTGTTTCATCATTCATAATCATACGCTGGAACATCGCCTCATTTTCTGAATTCATAACTGATAAATATAGTCTAATACGGTCATGATTAAAGATGGATTCATGAAATAAGTAAAATAACGTCATAACGAGATAAATATTGATTAGAGAATCGTGTGGCATACGCTGGTGATGTGGGATGGCTGAGAGAGCAGTGCAGTTGGGAGGGCGGAGAGGGAATAACCAAGAGGGTAGAAGGGAATAATCAAAAAGTTAAAGGGGATGGTTCAAAGTGTTGTTGACGGGGTGGCCAGAAGGATTGCGGGAAGGCTGTAGTAAGGAAAGAGGAGTAACCGTAAGGGTTACAGTGGATAGCAGAGAGGGTTGAAGTGGAATGGCGGTCAAAGAGACCGATGGCATGTAGAGGTAATCTTCTAATCACCCTTCCTTTTCCGAGCACATTTCTATCTTCCATTTCCGTGCTTCCCATCCCACTCTCCTATGCATTCCGTTCCTTTATCCTCCTCTATTCTCCCCTACCGTTCTTTCCTCTCTTCCTCCTTCCTATTCCACATTTCATACCCCCTGTCCCCCTTTCCCTCTCACCAGTCCCGCCCTATTTCTTTCATCTATCCCACCCACATCACCTCTTCCCATCCCTCTCCCTATGCCACCCACCTTCCCTTCCATCGCTCTCCCCATCTCACCCTCCTCCTCTCCCGGGCCTGTAAACAGGTTCCCTTGTGTATAAACATATCCCATTGTCTTCATCCGGAAAAATCAGGAAAAATACGCACATGGTATTTTTCCGTCCCTATAACATGAACCGAGTTGATTAATTTTCTAAAACTATGCATCCTGTTGAACTGTTCTGATAATAAAATTTAGAATGTATAATTTTTCACCATTTATCGTTCATTAATTGACTTCAAAATGTATACATTCAGCATATCATGGAATGCAATCGTGTCCGTCTCATATAAGGATGCGTTGGAATCCGAGAGAATCGGTAGTTTTTGTTTTATATACTTTTTTGTACGTATCAATTTGTCGAAATTACTTGCATTTATTTGTCACAGCGAGTTGTATGCAAGATTGGTTCACATCGAAGAGGGTCCACTCTAACGATCTTTTTGTGATTATCAGAAAATTACTTATGTTTAGGGAAACAAAAATAGAGTTTGCATGCAGGAGAGAGAGAGAGAGAGAGAGAGAGAGAGAGAGAGAGAGAGAGAGAGAGAGAGAGAGAGAGAGAGAGAGA
>JAYMFT010254738.1:0-10854 GCA_038088735.1 Panulirus argus
CATAGTTATTGGGAAAGACATGAGAAGGTAGAGAGTTCCAGAGCTTCGACGTGTAGGGAAAGAAGCAATTATCAAAATGGCACACCCTTGAGTTGCTGATGGCCCCACAATAATCATGTGATGCAGCAGCTTGCCGAGTATTCCGTGGTCTAACTAGTGGTGGGGGCACCACGTGTATATATGTATGTGTACGTGCATGTATGTATATATGTATGTATACGAGTGGATGGGTCTTTCCTCATCTGTTTTCTGGTGCTACCTTGCTGATGCAAGAAATGGTGAACAAATATAATAAAAATAATAATATTTTTTCATACATATTCGCCATTTCCAGCATTAAGTGAAGAACGTCAGGAACAGAAGACCGAGCCTTAGAGGGAAAATCCTCACTTGGCCCCGCCTCATTCACTGTTCTTTCTTTTGGAAAAGTAAGAAATGGAAGGGAAGATTTCTGGTCTCCTGCTCCCACTCCAATTAGTCGCCTTCTATGACATGCAGGGAATTGTGGGAAGTATTCTTTCTCCCCTCTCCCCAGGGATAATATATTAATATATATCTTTTTAATTTCATACTTGATTGCCATTTCCCACATTAGCGAGGCAGCACCAGGAACAGACTAAGAAAGGCCACATCCACATATAATTATATATATATATATACATTACTGTAATTTCTTTCAAACACTCCTGCTATTTCCTAAGTAAGCGAAGTAGTAGCAGAGAGAGATGACAGAGCATTGGAAGAAAAAAAATCCTCACTTGGCTCATTCTCTGTTTCTTCTGTAAAGTGTTATAGGATTGGATGATTTCCAGCCCCCTGTTCCTACCCCTTTTTGACACCTATGAAATGTAGAAGATTCATGGACATATTCTTTATCCTCTCTCCAAAGGGATATCCCAGGGCTGTATTATCAACTCTCTCAAAGTTTTCATATAATTCCACATATAAACTTTTTAACCTATTTAAGGTTTTCATATGTAAGTCACATATGATCATCTGGATGTCATAATAATCTGATTATATGCATGTATCAGAACTGTTTTCTGCTTTTACATTTGGTAGTGTCACAACTCCCTACCCATGTGCATATCCATGGGGGGAAAGAGGGAATAACAATGATGATTTATATATTTTTATGGTACAAATATTATAACTCTCTTAGTCCCTCAAAAGGTAAAATAATTATACAGGTATGTATATTTAACTGTTTTAGTGATTACATCATGAAATAATTTTATCCATTTCACCATTTTCCTAAAGCAATAAGTCTATAATAATAAAGAAATACTTTCCATCTGCAAAAGCATTTTGTTTCACTGAACAAAACTCTGTTGATTATTGCAATCACCTGTTTTATGCTATTACATATCATGAATTCAATTTCATGCTACACTGCCCTCCATTCTCATAAACTTACTTCTACACAACAACAGTATTAAATTCTATGAGAATTTGCCAATATCAGTGACTTAATTCATTATCCAAATAACTAAAAAGAATGCTACATTTTTTAAGAAAAAAAATTTTCTTATGTACCATTCATTTTTGAGTTTTTCACCAGAATCTTTAAGTTTAATCACCCCTACCCAAACCAAATTCTGGATTTTCATCTGTCCCTACCACCCATACCCACTAATCCCATCTTCCTGACATTCTGCTCAGTACCTTCTTGTTTATGCTTGACTTTATATAATCATTTATATGCTTATGATTTTGCTTTATTCATTGTTGTTTTCATAAGCACAATAACTGAGTAAATTTATTGCTAGATATGAAATTCTATTTTTTTCAAGTGACCAACATGGCATGGGCTAATATACCCTAATGAAGGCTATGTTGGGTAAAAGAAAAAAGTAAAAAACAGAAATAATAATCTGGGATCTGCAGTTGCTTGTAGACCAGATTCTTAAGGGAAGAAAGGTTATATGAAGAGGGAAAAACAAAAGAAGGATACGAATTCCACTGCTTAGCTGTCTGAGGGAAGGAGACCATAAAAGCCAATCCCGAGCAGCTGGTCTCCACACAGAAGCTGTGGGAAGCATCAGCCAAACAAACACATGCCATAATTCCAAACTTAGTAAGTTGAGGACACATGTAAACATCTCATGAGAACAATAGCTATAATATGACCTACAGAATTGGGAGAGAGCAGCAGCACTGTGGTGTGTGGAAAGGGAAGGTTGAAAATAGGTGATGCCAGGGGAATGAAAGAGAGAGAAGGCTTTTAATTTGACTCTTGTTAATAAAAAGATAGAAAATGAGTCACCCCAGATTTGTGAGCAGTATTCCATACTTGGGCAAATAAAACCCCTATAGATATGAAAGAAGTGCTTACAAGAAAAATATGACAGTCTCTGCCTTTGGGATGCACACTTTGTGTTGCCGTTTATGAGGGGTTTCCAGGATGGGGTGCATGGTTATGTCCAGCATGTTTATGTTATCATAAGGTTAATTTGTGGTGTTTTGAAATTTGAAAAACTGAAACTAATGAATTATAGACAGAGATATGGGGAGAAATTGCACTCTAGCACCATTATATCTAACACAGTTACTGTTTCCCTTCTTTGAGATGCTGCACAGGTTCGAACAAAGAGAGGAAATATGATCAATATTAGAAAGACAGTGAATATTAAAAGGAAGATCTGAAAAAAAGTGAGATGAAGTAAAGAGTGGCTTTAATGGATGGAGAGTTAGCAATATATTGATTGAGTCACAAGAGAGGAGGCAAGGTTGAATTACAGTTGTTAGAGATGTTTTTGGTTAAGGACAAAAAGTATTTATCAGCAGAAGTGAAGTCATCTCACTTTCTTTTCATGAAAATATTCTTGACTTTGCAAAGAATAGCTTTGTAATGGTTCCAAGTAGAAATGAAAGTGAAGTGGGTTTCAGGGGAAGGGGAGTGCACACTGTCCCTGTTGCCAAAGGCATCACAGCATGAGTAATTAAACCATGATTGAGGTGAAAAAATGTAGAAGACAGGATACAGGACTCCATCCCTGCCAAGACAATCTCTGCGAAGTGATCTGCACAGTACAAAACATCCTGACAAGAAAAGCAGTACATATCCCAGGGAAAGTATATAAAGGAGCAGCACAGTGCTCCTAAAGTGCGTAAGTTGGCTTTACTAAGGGAGTATAAAATAAAAGTGTGGTAAGAGGACCCTAAGGGGTAGAAATGGTGTATGTATGGTGTACCTACCTTTGTATGAGAATCTACAATGAGATTTTGCCATTGTGGCAAGGTTAACATGTTCTACTCACAGCATGACTTGTATGTTGACAAATGACGCTCCTCTTGACCACCTTGCCTCATCCCCTGACTTGTCATACTTGTTTGTATAATGCTATTTTTTTCAGCAGTACTCCTTTGGCATATTTATCTATTCTACATTCATCCAGTATTTTCTTCATCCATAAGTTTAATCTTTTCTGGAATGTGCATTAAATAACTGTTCCAACTTCCTTTCTGAACAGTCATGTATCTTTGTCTAATGCAGTCCTGGTGTGTTTCCAGGAATTACTCAACTTAATGATTCTATATCATCCTTGTCTAGTCGTTTTCAGGTTCAGAATGTTGTGCTTTATACCCCAACTTGCTGCCAAGCACATATTATCACATAGCTCTCCCTCCAACACTCAGGACTGTAAAGCTCTAGTTCTTTTAGTTGGTCATGGTAATCAATATTCTCCATTCATCTTATTTCGAAATGTCTCTGTATTCCCTTTCTTGTTTAATTCAATCTATTCCCTCTATCTTGTTTAATTCAATGTTTTACTGGTGACCATACAATGCAATTGTATTCATTTACTTTTTATACATCCAATAAACATTTTCATCATAAACTGTTTGTCTCTTGTAGTAAATGTTCTCAATATCATTCCACTCATTATTTGGCTTGAAAGCATCATCTTTTCAATGTTTCTTGTATTCAAGTTTTCTACTGATAATTACTCCCAAATCTCTGACATTTGCTTCTCTATCTACTTCTTTTCCTGTAGGTTCCTGTACGTCCTCTATATGTAAGTACTGCAATAGCATTAGCTGTCCCATATGTTCAAAATTATCTTCATCAAATTCCATTAAATTTTCATCAGCCCATCCTTAGATATTTTTCAGGTCTCTTTGAAGTTTTTCTTTATATTTCACACTGTTTATTGCTTTACTTACTCTCGTGTCATCTGTGAACCTTCTGACTGCACTCTCTGTTGCCTCTGTATCTGTGTCCAAGATCATGACAACAAATAAATCTGTGGCTAGAATTGTTCCTGGCAGTACCCCAGATAGTGTACATACTCCCTGCATGTCATAGAAGGTGACTAAAAGGGGAAGGAGAGCGGGGACTGGAAATCCTCCCCTCCTGTTTTACTTTTCCAAATGAAGGAACAGAGAAGGGGGCAAAGTGAAGATTTTTCCCTCTAAGGCTCAGTCATGTGTTTCTTGATGCTATCTAGCTAACATGGAACACAGCGAATATGTATAAAAAAAGTATTCACATATGACTACTTTGAATTTTCTAATGGTTAAAAGTTCTTTGATCCATTTCCTATTTTAACCTTTATAGTTTCCCTAGCTACCTTCTTTAGTAACATTCCACAATTTATTAAATGCTTTTGCAAAAATAAAGAAAAACTGTTTATTCTTTTCCCATCCATCAAACTTTTGCAAAAGTCATTATAATGGGATGGTAGCTGTGATTATGTACTTTTACCAGCACAAAACTGTGCTGTCAATCAATGATTCTGTGAAACAAGATGTCCCAGTAAATATTTGTTTTTAATCATCCTCAAATACTTTGCTTATGTGCAAAGCTAGGCTAATTAGCCTATATTGTTGCAGCAGTAATTTGTATCTTCTTTTGTGCACTGGTGATATGTATGCCATTTTGTATAACTCTTCTAAGCTTGTTTGGTCTGTGCTTTGTCTCTGCAGAACTGTAAGAGATTTGGCAATTGTTTCTTCCATCTTTTGAAAGATGGCTAGAATCCCATCAGGCCCTAGAGCTGAGTTTTCTTAAGTTGATCAATTGCTTCAGTTACATCATTTTCTCAAAACATTTTATCTGTGAGTGTAAGCTCATCATAATCATTAAACATTTCATCTTCTATTTCTTCATGCTCTCTTGTACTAAAAACTGACTTATACAGCCTAACTAACTCTTGACACATTCATTACGAGTTATTTACATACCTCTCACTTCCTTTGAATGGTCCAGTCTCTAGCTTTTTCTTTTCTCTGTTCATATAATCAAATGGGGCTTTTGTGTTCTGATCCATTTAGAAGTAAAAAAAGAGGTCAAGCATGCTGGAAGAGTGGTCAGTCAGAAACTTGGGTAAGGTGTTTATCTGATTGTTCCAGATTGTTAAGGAGAGAACAAGACAAGGCCTTAGCTCCACCAGGATCATCCCAGTTAGAGCCTAACCAATCCTCGAGGTGTACAATCAAAACCAAAATTTATTTTTACTCCTGGGTGCAGTGGACTTCAAACTGAACACTATCTCTCCTCCTATCTCCATATAGTTGGTAAGCATTACTGCAACATCACTGCATTATGGCAAGTGACAGGAGCAGGGTCACTGATGGCTCCACATATTCCTATACAAGGAAAGCAGGGCTACGAATGTGAAGCCTGATGCAATAGCTTTGTTTAGAATTTTTTGCTGGTTTGTTATAATGTTCAACACTGAAAGAGCAAAAGTAATTTTTGGTCAGACTGTACATTCAAATACCCTGTGCATATGATCTCAGCATGTGGATTCGAAAAGAAAAAGCTTTGTGGCAAGAAGTCAAATAATAGAAATGTTGTACAGAGTTTCAGGAACTGTGGAAGAAATAAAGAAAACAAAACAGCAAGGCAGAGGACAGAGATTTTGAGTTAGCTGGCATAAAACTTATAATCATAATGTTTTCTTTTCAACTTAAGAGATTTTTTAATTTCTTTGCAACTTACAAAATCTGAGTTCTCAGACATATTGAAGATACCAAGCTTTACATTAAACAGGTCCTCCTTATCCATGAAATGCATCTTTCAATCAACCAACCACCAAAATATGGTAAAATTCAACACTAGATCTCATCAACATCCAATCTGAGACCAGAAAAGAAATTCAACTGACTAGTAGAATTCTCCACAGACCCATATAACTATCTTTCCTTCCACACCAACCTTGTGGCTGCTACTTTTGCACTTGCCATGTCACTCACCTCTTCCATGTGTAAACTGATCTAAATCAAAGCTTGATTCATTCCTGGTGATGCTCTCAAGATGGTGGACTGAACTGTCATTAACTCCTTTTGAGACGTACAATAATGGCTCTAAAGGCTCCCTATTGGCACTCAGAAGAAAATTTGGGCTTTAGAAAAAAAGAAAAAAAAATGTATGAAGAGTCATACTTTTAGGCTATTTAATGAAACTTGTTTGAAAGATGAATGACTTCCTATTTATAGGTCTGTGGGGCTGCTGATTGTGAATGAGGGCTCTGGTTTTAGTGCATCATTCATGACGGCTAGGGTGGATGTGAGTGAATGACACTATTTCATTGTCTATTCCTGGCACTACTTCATTAATGATGGAAATGGCAAACATGAAAAAATTCAAATATACATACAGTTTGGCGACTTACTTCCCAGCGGTCAGAAGTGCCTGTATGTGCTATGCAGTACAATTACCTAGTTCAGTCAGGTTTTTTCAGTTCTATCACTGCATGTTTTGAAGCAGAACTTTTTTGTGTTTTTAAGTGTTTAGCTACTCATGTATCACATTGTATGGCTGAAAAATGCTATAAATGTGTGATGTAAATGAAAAAAAGAAAATTCCTTCATGTGGGCTTGTGAAACACTTCACAGATTCTTGGGAATATGGAACTCTCTTTAGCCTGATGTACAAAGTAGTGTCTTTTCTGTGAGTTTTTCTGTGTGTGTTATCACTTCATCTTTTGAGATAGAAATTTTGTCTTTTTTCTAAAGCATCTTTCAAATACTTCATTCATGTTGCAGTGTTGAAAAATGCTATATATTGCACCACAAAATAGGAAAAGGAAATATAAATATGACGTAGTATACTGGGGTCGATGTGCTGTCAATGAACTGAATCAGGGTATGTGAAATGTCTGGGGTAAACCATGGAAAGGCCTGTGGGGCCTCGATGTGGATAGGGAGCTGTGGTTTCGGTGCATTACACATGACAGCTAGACTGAGTGTGAGCAAATGTGGCCTTTTTCATCTGTTTCCTGGCGCTATCCCGCTGCGAAGGGGGTGGCAATGCTATTTCCTGTGGGGAGGGGTGGCATCAGAAATGGATGGAGGCGAGCAAGTATGAATATGTACATGTGTGTGTATGTGTATATGCATGTGTATGCATATGTATGTTTATATGTTTATGTTGGTATGTATATTTATGTATTGTGCATATATGTGCATGTGTGTGTATATGTGTGTATATGAGTGGATGGGTCTTTCTTCGTCTGTTTCCTGGCGCTACCTCACTGATGTGCGAAGTGGCGATCAGGTATAATAAAAAAAAATAAACATACATATTCAGGTCAACTGAATTGAGGCAACACAGCACTGTAGACCTTAGTCAGTGTGAACTCAGGACTTCTTCCCAGGACCAGCACCATGGATGCCTTTTATATTACGGTGTTCAGTCTAAATAACTGATTAGTGAACCTTTGTTTTCAAGAGTAAGTTGATTTCATAAACTTGCGGCAGCATTTCTACAAGCATTCTGATGTGTTTAAGAAGAACGAACTACACCAAATGAAGTGGGAACTGCACATTTTGGCAGGCTCCTTAGTGAGTCTACACATGTGATTTGGTCAAAAAATGCTGCCTGAATGAAGAAGACCCCTCCCCTTCCTTAAATACTCTTTGAAATAGGTCTCTTGTGTCTAAAAGTATTTGATGTCACTGCTCTGAGAATACACAATAAAAATTCAGAGTTAAAGACAAAAGCATTTGAAGGGAATTATATGATTGCTATTTCTGAATCTTGGTTAGATAGCAAAAAGTTCTTTCCTAACTGAATATACAATTCCAAGATACGATGAGTCTAATAGTGATAGTGGAAATTAAGCAAGTTGGGGTGTCTTTGTCAAAGCATATTTTACTCCTGCCATGAAAAATGTAGTCAATGAGAATGTCAACTTCATTCTTGTAGAAATTACAGATGAACTTCATAAAAAATAAGAGTATGACTAGTTTACAGTCCTTCCACATAGACACCAGAGATAAAAGTTAATGGAAATCAGTAATGAACAAGATTCTATCAGAGTAAGAATATCTAAGTCAGGGAAATCCCTTCCTAGTAATCCAGGAATGGACTCTTATCTAAATCTGCTTGATACCTAATCCAATTAGCTGATAAACCTACTTGTGAAGAGACTACACTAGATTTAGTTCAATTAATATTTTGTTAACGTCTAGAATGGAGAAAACTTATGTACAAGTGATCACCCACAAATTACTTTAGAGGTCATTTTCAACGCTGCATGTAATATTGAAGAATATAACAGTCACGAAAAAATACATAATTTTAAACTTGCAAATTTTAATGATCATTGCATTGCTCTTGGCAAGCAAATCTGGGGTGATGTGGTCGATGAAAAGGACATGAACGCAGCCATGGTAAAGCTTCAGTTAAATTTTCATAAGAGTAGAGGGAAACCATTTGCCAATTTGAAGTAGATGGTCTACTTTTGAAATCAAGCCAAGGAGGTGGAATGGTGAAATAAGAAAGTGCCTATTGTCAAAGAAAGTAGCTCATAAGAAACTCAAATAAACCACTATTTAACATGATAGAGTAAGTTAAGTAAATTTGCATACAGAAACTAAGAGACATATACAACAAATTTAATGTCAATTTGAAGCATACACAGCCAAAAACAGCAAAAGAAATTCTAATCTATTTCATTTTTAGGAGCAAGAGAGTCATTACCAAGTCAGTGGATCATTAATTAAGGAAAATGGTGACTTGGTTCAAGATAACAAAGCCATGACAAAAAATCTTACATGAATTTAATGCATGAATATTACAAGTGAAGATGCAACTCATGTCCCAAATCTATTTTCACTGATAAGAGAGGAGAATAATCTGCATCAAACTGACATAAAAGAAGAAGACACATTATCAGCAATAAACATAATGAAAATAAATAAAATGGCAGGCCCTGATATGTTTTATTCAAAGACTATTCAAAGACAAATGGAAGAGGTGAAAACTGAGATAGTTCAGCTCTTGTCTACTCTTTTCTATAAATTCATTGGTCCAAGAAAAGTTCCAGAGAAATGTTAGTTTGACAATATAACACCAATAATCAATAAAAGGTAATAAGTCAATGCCTAGAATTTATCATCAACTTAAAATCTGTAGTTGGAAAATTTATGGAAACTATCTTTTGAGACAAAATTGTAAACCCTTTAGTGGACCACCACTTATTAATGATTCTCAGCATGGCTCTCAACAAAATTGCTCATATCTGATACACCTAGTTGATTTCTTTTAAGATATAATCAACATATATGATAAAAGTAAAGAAGTTAATGTCATATATTCAAATTTTCATAAAGTATTCTATAAAATTCTGCATCAAAGGTTAATAGCAAAAGATTGTCAACATTATATTGATGGGGTTGTACTTTGGTGGACAGATTAATGGTAGAAAAGCCATAAACAGATAGTTGTAAATAATGGTCATGCATCATAATGGTTAGATACAACAAGTGGTGTAACACAAGGGTTAGTCTTGGGACCTGTTCTCATATAAATAATACTGGTCATGGGCTGGATTGTAAGCTATCAAAATTTGCAAATGATACTCAGCTGGGAAATAAATCTACAATGAACTTAAATATTTGTCTACAGCTCCAAAGTGATGGACTGGGCTCATAGGTGGCAATTGAATTTTAATATTAATAAGGGCAACGTTTCACATAAAAAAAAAAGTAAGCTACAGTATGAATTCTATTGAACTGCAAAAGGTAAACAAGAAAAAGAAATTGGTGTAATAATTTCTGGTAACCTAAAACCAAGCAAGCAATGCGTAGAAGCAGTAGAAAGAGAGAATAAGGTTCTTGTATTTATAGGTAAGGGTTTCAATTTAATGTCTAAGAAAATCATCCTAACTCTTTACAAGTTACTGGTGCATCCCCATCTTGAATACTGTGATCATTTCTGATCACCCTACTTGAAAAAAGACAAACAGAAATAAGAAAGTACAGCATTGAGCTACCAAGATGATTCCTGGACTGAACAGCAAATCCTCTGAGAGCTGACTTACCAAGTTGAATCTATATAGCTTAATAAAGAGGTTACAAGGTGATCTTATAAAAGTATTGAAATTATTAAAGCTTTGATAATTTTTATCTAAAAACTACTCAAGACTTGATTCATCTGATTTCACTCATACTCCATTTGAACAATGACAATTTCCATATTTTTCTTTTTGAAATAACAGCATGCCTTCTAAATTTTACGATACTAATCTAAACAGCCTCAAAGGGACCCAATGGTCTGCTCTTGTTTGAATTCCTTTGTGTATGTATGTATGTATGTATTTATGTATATTTTTTTTCATACATATTCGCCATGTCCCGCATTAGCGAGGTAGCATTAAGAACAAAGGACTGAGCCTTAGAGGGAAAATCCTCACTTAGCCCACTTCTCTGTTTCTTCTTTTGGAAAAGTGAAAACAGGAGGGGAGGATTTCCAGCACCCCACTTCCTCCCATTTTAGTCGTTTTTTATGACACGCAGGGAATAAGTGGGAAGTATTCTTTCTCCCCTATCCCAAGGGATGTACGACATGTCACAGTATGTCCAATAAGTTCCCAAGTACACATTCCTGTAATGATATATATA
>JAYMFT010254749.1:0-10854 GCA_038088735.1 Panulirus argus
ACACACACACACACACACACACACACACACACACACTCTCTCTCTCTCTCTCTCTCTCTCTCTCTCTCTCTCTCTGTCAATCGGACAAATCATATATTTTTTTTTTCACCCACAACGATAACGACGAACGAACCTCCCGCTCACATTATTCCCTCCAGGTCCGTATTCTGGAACGCCCTCGCTCGGGTCCGAGTCGCACGACAGCGCTGCTGCTGACGGGGTGTGAAAATTGGGCGATAAAACAGGCGCCGCCGGGGTAGGGAGAGAGAAACTGTGTGTGTGTGTGTGTGTGTCCTGTGATCCCCCCCCTGGCAAACATGGGGACGAGTCCTGTGTTATCGTTGCTCGTATTCAGGAGATGGGTTATCATGTCCCCTGGAGGACTGTGATCTCGTTATTACCCTTAATACGTTCCAGGATTTACGTCTACTCATTTCTTTTTTATTTTCTTTTTTCGTTTTTGGTAAGGGAGCGTCGTGGTTATGGGGACATCCTTCCGGGCCTTTGGTTGAAGGACATGGGTTCGATCACAGAGTGGGTGTGAGTCGGCTCTGCGTTGGTACTGTCGCGTCAGCTCAAGAGATCGGAAACCAGGCTGCGTAGATCGACCTGGTTTTTTGTGGCATGAGTTTCCCGTACACCCTGGTGGTGTACGTTACACCCCTGGTGGTGTACGTTACACCCATGGTAGTGTACTGTACACCGTGGTGGTGTATTAGCACAACAGACAACAGGAGTTCCATTTTGGTGTGAAACTCTGGTGGTGGCTGGTGTGTTGATGATGCCCTTGGAGTCCAAGCTGGCCCACCCAGCCGCGTACCCGACCTGCGTCTGGTAGACGAACGTTCACCGAGCTGGGTTAAAGGTACAGTAGCGTAGCCGTGACAGGCATAGCCAGCCGGAAGTGTTTTTTTTTGGTAACGCACCTCGAGATTAGCCAGGGTTGTCCACGTCTGGGGACTAATCGTGGCCGGTGCTTCACTGTTAGCAGGCCGCGAGGAGGCACCGGAATGGTGATCTCCCTTATCAACTGTCAGTTGAGACAGTTATCTTAAACACGGAGTCCATTGCCCTTCGGTAAATGAACGGACTCGAATCCTTTGTGGACGTCTGGTGACGAAATATCTTGGTTCAGTGCCGCAGGTAACACAAGTCAGACTTTTAAGATGGTTATGATATTTGCTTTCTAGGTGACGTTTGATGACAACGCAGCGACTGAGTCTGGTGGATGGGGGAAACCAAGCGAAGAGGGAGGAGGTATGTGTGTGTTTGAGGGAGAGGAGGCGAAGCTGCCTGGTAAGGAGGATGGAGAGAGAGAGAGAGAGAGAAAGAGAGGAGCTCCTCTCCAGCATCGCCTCCGCCACCTGTCCTCCGGGAACTCATCGACTTGATCTCATTTTGGGTAATGTAATTCCGTCAGCGACTATAATCCTGACACCTGCGCCCTGGTGAACGCCCCTTAACGTAATCCAATGATCATCAAGTGTGTTATTCGGTCCGAGGGCGATCTTTTCAGTCAGCAGCCTCCTCCTCCTTCCGCCCGCCCACTGTGAAGTCGACACTTCTTCCTTAGTGGTACATGCAAGGAGCCTCTTGCCCTCGTTCCACAGACTGGTGAAGGCGACTGTTATTAATCTTCAGTGGGGGTAAGCTCCGGGAGCCAGAGTTCAACCATTTAAAGGCGAAACTCCGCAAGGAGCTGCGAGAACATTAGCCAGAGGCAGGAAATAACTCACTCTAATTAGCTCCCGAGTTGCGGACTCCTTTAAAAGCATGGAAGATTATTCCGACTTGCGGAACAACGTCTGGGAGAGAGAGAGACGCATGTCGAAGGCTACCACGGCAAGCAGTATAGCCCGGCATGTAGACCTCCGTGCGCGAAAATACCAAATTCTTCGTGTGTCCTTGACCCAGTTAGACCGGAGGGCTCCGTCTGGGCCAATAACTCAGCCAGAGTCAAGGTCAGTCCACCGAGCCCAGCTGGCCTCGCTTGAATCTTCCCGAGAATCCTCGCGAAGCTGCGATCCGAATTTACAATCGGTTTTGCGGTGGCCACCTCAGTATGAATTTCAATAACTGTTCACAGCGATGGGACGACTCTTCAAACCCGGGGTGGTCGTCCCCCCCCCCCTCCAACGCTGGGGGTCTCGACGCCTGGCCTGGGGTCTCGATTCCAATCCTGGGGTCTTCCAGGCTGGGGGTTTCCGGGGCCCTGAGCCTCTCACTCTGGGGTTTCTCGTCGTGTGTTCCCAGCAGCAGATTTTACACGCAGCAAGTGCGTTAGTCGAACACAGTCATCTCTCTCTCTCTCTCTCTCTCTCTCTCTCTCTCTCCAGAAAGCTTGCCAGATGTCTCGTGGTGTCCGCTGTTTCCCTCGTCAGCGAGGTAGCGCCGGGAAACAAGAGACGAGGAAAGACCCATCCACTCATATACCAACCACGATTTGCCAGACCTCTTGAACCCAACCCCTAACCTATACAGCAAGTGTACCTCACCGTATGCAGTGACTTGACAGCAGTAGACTGCACCGTCGACAGTGACTTGACAGCAGTGGACTGTACCGTCGACAGTGACGGACAGCAGTGCACCATATTGTCGACAGTGACAGGTAGCAGTGTACTTTACTGCCTACAGTGATGGACAGCAGTGTACCGTACTGTCTACAGTGACTGGCTGCGGTGTGCCTTACCGTCGACAGTGACTTTTAGCACCGCTATCAGTCTAATGATACCTTCATTACCGTCCTTTGCTCAGTGCTGTGACAGCAGTCGATTTAATTTCCTGACATCAAAACGTGGAATAAAAGAACCCGGAGCACTAGGGAATTTAACAGATCTTTTTCACTTTTCTTTTTCGACGTTTATGAGAATCAAGTCAGTGCCAACTGGGGGACGGGTTAATCAGGCTGTGGTGTTGTTAGTAACCCTAGATCATATTCCTTTGATCCTTATCACATGACGTATAGCCAGTTTCATGTGTTTCATATTCTTTTTTTTTTTTGTATCTTTTTTCCGTTTTCCTTCGTCCATGGGGAGTGATCCCAGCTGTAGCATATGATACTTTTTTGCCGTTAAAAGAATGGGTAACTTATCAAACAGCGATGTTGAAATGCAAGGGTGCACCGTTATGAATTTTGCCGTCGAATGTCACTAAGGTACAACGGTAGTACGGTGTATGTACCGTTATTACATGCACCGCTGAGCAGGAAGTCGTATTCTGGTATAATGTCACGGTATGCATGCTCTTGTTACAGTCGCTAGGGAAATAGTTCAAAAATGTTCTTCGAAACAGCTAAACTTGAGTAATCACCGAAGCATTGTTCGATTGATTGTCACCATCACCCCTCCGCACTCTTAGCTCACTCACCGTCGCGTTCGCTAAGGAGGGAAACACCATCTTCACTGCGCCCTCAGTAAACCTTGATTCGCATCATTCCCTACGAACGCACCTTAGGCATCTTCAGTACACCCCTGACATCACTGGCATTTGACCAGACCCCCCCCCCCCTCTGTGGCTAATCAGAGACCATCATAACTACGATACATCTTCACTATACCCTCAGCGTCATTGACCAGACCACACACACCCCACCCCCCTGTAGCTATTCAAAGGCCATCACAACTACGACGCATATTCACTACACCCTTAGTATCACCGGCCTGACCCTCACGTAGCAGTTCAGATGCCACCATCACTACGCGCCATACATCACCAGGTCCAGCGCAACACTAGTTTCAGAGCGACCTCATTCACCTGTGAGCGTTAACGTGTAGCAGCCCCGACGTGCTCTGGGATTCACCTCAGTTGCGGATGAAGTGAGCCTTCTTGTCTGAGACGCGTACAGCGGTCCACTTCACCCAACGGCATATCGAGTGTTCTTCTCTCGGCCCGGACGTTCCCCCAGGGGCCCGCTTACACCGACAGATGTTCTCTCAGAACATCCAACGTACATCAACAGAGGCGACCATCCTGCGGACACAGCACGCGGAATATGCATCACGTAAACAAAGGCCGTATCATAAAAGCAAATTCTCCCGATGAAAAAGAAGTGCTTCAGTGTTTCAAATTCCATGCCAGCGAAGCGAAGCCTCTGCCACACGACACAGTTTTTCAGATTCTCTCTCTCTCTCTCTCTCTCTCTCTCTCTCTCTCTCTCTCTCTCTCTCTCTCTCTCTCTCTCTCATTTATCTATCTTCTGTCTCTGTTAGTCTCTTTCTATCGTATAACTTATCCATGAAAAAAACCGTAATGCTGCACGCAGACGAGACACGCTTGAAGTATGACATCGGAAACCCATCAGTTCACAGGGAATCGGGGCAATCAGTATTAAAAGAGAGAAGAATGAAATTAGTACCTCATAGATAAAGACGGAAGAGGAGAAATGACGAAAGGAAACGACAGTGAGAGAGTCGGTGGGTCTGTACAGGAAGGAAGTCGAGTGAATGGAACACCCTAAGGCAGGAGGGCAGGTCGAAGTGCCAGATGAGACGTGGGCGGCGGCAGAGGCGTGTGGGAGGGGGAGAGATTCGGAGTGCAACGAGGCACTCGCCTTGCTGGGCGGGAAGGCCAAGAAGGCACGCCTGTGGTGGGCCGGGCGTGTTATGGAATAATAAGGAGAAGGAGAAGGAGGGAGGGAGGGAGGGTAGGGTACAAAGCTTCTGCAGGAGAGGTCCTCAGGGAACGGTTGGGTGTCTGGAGATACAGCCAAGGGGAGGGAGGGCGGTCATGAAGAGGTGTGGACACTGTTGTAATGGGATAGTAGGCACCATAACAGCAGGAGGCACTACAGCAGTAGGAGACGAGGTGCTGCAGCAGTAGGTGTTGCTACAATAGTATGGGACCAGTTACTACAGCTGTAGGAGTCGGAACATACAGCAGTAGGGGGGACCAGGCACTATAGTAGAAGGGGACCCACTGTTGCAACACAAGGAGGCACAGAAGTAGCCACAACAAAGATGTTTCATCAAATGTATTTGGTTTAAATCTTCTTATTTTACTCTCTCTCTCTCTCTCTCACTATGTGTGCGCGGCACAGAGAGTTAATACAGGGCGACGAGAGTCACACGAGAACACCCAAAAAAAAAGGTCGACCTATTCTATAAGGATACTTGGAGAACGGGTTATCTATCCCACAACGGCAACAGCAGAAGAGGTTATCTGTCTCATAGTAGCCACAAAAGGGGTTATCTATGCCACTACAGCAAAAAAAAAGGGGGGTTATCTATTCCACAGAAGCCACACAGGAACAGCTCCCCAATTGATACCGCGCTATGAACCGTCAGCGGTATTCGCTAGTGTGGTGAGCTGGAGAGTCCCGGATCTGATACCGCAGTTGTGATAACCAGCTGAGGGAGGATTATTGCGGTGTGCAAGTGGGATCGGTTGCCAGAGAGAAGGGGAGGTGGAGCGAAATCAAAAGCTGTAGTGTCGAAGGGACTCATTATAGCTGACGTAGCTGGAGATGGAAGGATGGCTTGAAAAAGATTCTGAACGATCGGGGCCTGAATATGCAGGAGGGTGAAGAGCGTGCACGGGACAGAATGAATTGTAACGATGTAATATACTGGGATCGACGTGTTGTCAGTGGACTGAACCGTGGAAAGGACTGTGGGGCCTAGTTGTGGATTGGGGAGCTGTGGTTTCGGTGCATTATACATGACAGCTAGAGCATGTAGGATGTGAGCGAATGTGGTACTTCTTCGTTTGTTCCTGGCGCTACCTCTGTGACACGGGAAACAAGGATCAAGTATAGAACTAAAGAATATATATATATATATATATATATATATATAATCAGACAATGATAGCTCATCCCCCCCCTATCAGGATACGTACAGAAGCGCGTTTCAGTAATTGCCACTGACCCCATAACTGCAGGTGGGACTTATCGAGCGGAAGTAACGTTTAATGAGACCGTTCAACTATGGCACTTGGGGACCTAGTGGGCGGAAGCTGCTGTGCCTTGAGGCGAGCGAGCGAGCCATCGCCTTGGTGAGGAGGAGAAGTAGGAGGAGGAGAGACACGGGTCATCAGACGCGGAGTTGGTGTGTACTAAATCTTCCGGCAAATTAATCCATTGATCGTCACGTCACGCACCCTCAGCGCGACTTCACCACCCTTTAGTTATGATGGCGCGGCCCTTTGGTCTGGCCTTTTAAGGGTCAGGTCGGTGGAAAGGACCCCCCAGGAGTCGTAACCGTCGTGTCCAAGGATCGCACCGTTGTGCTCGGAGATCGTACCGTCGGACCTAACGATTGTAAAGTCGTACCTTTGTGCTCAAGGCTCGTATCGTCGTTTTCCATGGTGCTGAAGCACCACGTCTGGAACGACAACACACACACACACACACACACTCACATATCTTCTGGAACATAACAGTCATGGAAGCCGCTGACACCATCAGGCAATGAGACCAACAGAAAGTAGGGTACAGGACTGAGCCGCCAAAAGCTTCGTAATATATGTTTGGCCTCTGGCGTAAAAGAGCTTTCCCATACAGGCTCAAAATTAGTCTTTATATATATATATATATATATATATATATATATATATATATATATATACTCGCATAGCTTTGGTAGTCTCTTCTCACATGTATATATTTGGTGCCTCTCCCAAAAAAATATGATCAAGTTTAGGAACCTTATATTCCACTGTCTTGCCCCACGAGGAAGGGCGTGAAATGAGGAAGTCGATCAATTGCATATTCATAATGGCAGGATTATAGGGGACATGTCGTTCTTGATTGTGTGGCGAGGAGATCCGGAAGAGCTGCTTTTTATATATCGTCTCGGACGCCGAGAGAGAGAGAGAGAGACAGAGACAGAGAGAGATATAGAGAAAGAGAGAGAGAGAGAGAGAGAGAGAGAGAGCAGTGGCCTATCGTTGCAACATATACGCGTAATCTTCATTTCACTATAGACTAGTGGCTACCAATTTTCGCCCAGATTATCTTACGCAAAGAGTATCTCTTTTGTTTACCTGTGATGCATTTGCCCAGTTGGACAGAGGCGCCGCCATGCCTCTTCTGGTCTCCGGCGTCTGGTTGCTTCATCACACGCGTATGACAACTGCGACGAGGGAACAGCCAGCGGTGGGGAAAACCCCTTTGTATAGAGCTGCTATGCCAAACGTGTTTCACATTCTTTCTCTGTGTTCCCCGGTCTGTGATTCATTTCTGTTTCCCCCCACTTTTACTTGCGTGAGAGAAAATGTACAGACTTTTGAATGAAAAAAGGTTGATAGTGCCAGTTTTATGTTGGTACATCACAAGGCAGTACGTGCCCTCACACAGAAGCACACACATAGACACACACACTTCTAAAAGGAAGGTGTATATATATATATATATATATATATATATATATATATATATATATATATATATATATATATATATACCATCTTAGAATTGGTGCTCACGCCAGAGGACCTTAGCGCCAGGGAGTGTGGGTCATATATATATGTATGTGTACACCTACAGCTTCCGACGTCAGAAATATGGAGGGCCCAACACGGGAGTGCATGAGGCGAGTTCTGTTGGGTAGTTGCTGCTGCTGCTGCTGCTTGAGCCGAGCAGTGGCTTGCTGGGGCGGCGGAAGGCCACGGTGGTGTGTGGGGAACGCTGGCGTCTCTAGGTCTTCAGACTGGGAACGCTGTTCCTGTGGCAGGGGGGAAGTGGGAAGGAGGCAAGAGGAAGAACGAAGCTTGAAGAGGATAGGAAGAGGGGGGGGGAAGGATGAAAAGGGAAGTGGAAGTAATGAAACAGACCGAGAGGAATAGGGAAGTGGGGCATTGGGACGTTGTGGTTATGACTTTTCGTCCTCATGACAGAGGGAATAGCACTTGGGTGTGGAATGGAGGATAAGGAACAAGACGATATAGAGGGAGGGTAATAATGAAAAAAAAATGTCTTCTGAGGGAGGAAGCGGGAAAGACACAAAAGCTGGAGTACGCATCTGACAAAGGGGTGAGACGGAGGAGTCATACAGACGGAGGGAGATGGTAAGGTTATGTCTTGGAAGATGAGGAGAGCATAATTTGGTCTTTTTGTATCTTTAAGCCTCGAGCAAAATTGGCGCTCGCGCGCGCGTGTGTGTTTGTGTGTGTCTATCTGTCTGTCTGTCTGTCTGTGTGTTTGTGCGTCTGTCTGTCTGCCTGTCTGTCTGCAATTATCTATTTATACTGTACTGGGAGGAAGGTTTACATTCGTGAGGGGCCCCTATCTCTTCAACTTCATCTGTTAACGTAAAACTTTTTAAACTTCTATCTTTTTGTCCGCATTCACAGTCTCACAACTTAGTTTGTATCGTATATCCCTATTGCTCTCATACTGTAAAACAATTCCTTTTCGTCTTTCTAAACTAGTTTTTTGTTTAATATCATGTTATAGCCTTTAGATTGCTCCATCCTTGCAATTTTTCAGGGACCTATTTCGTTTCTACATCTTCAAGTTGGTTTAAGAACTTAAAGGATATAGTCAGGTCAGCCCTTACTCTTCCATCTATCATGATAGACAAATTGAAAACCCTTATCTTTTTCCTTCTATTTTGCCCTCTTGATTTTGGTCCCATTTTTCCCCAACCGATGGACCTTCCCTGAGAGCCCTTTGTCCCTCTGTAGGTGCGATGACCCAACTTGAGAAGCGTGTTCTAGTTTTGGCCTTGATGTAAGATGCGAACTGCTTGCCGAGCATTTCCTTATCCATATACTTGAATGCTATTTTCATATTCACTAGAAGATAGTTGGTCTCCACTGTTCTGGCTGTTTGATCCGAACATCAAAGGTCTCTTCTAAGGGGAGGGCATCACACCCGAAAGTCTTCTTCCCATCGTGCCCGAATAGTCATGGAATACCTTAGTTTTTACTGATATATTACGTAATCTGTTTCGCGAAACCATTTCCGCCTTCGTTCATCCACATAAGAACGTCTTCATGTATGCACCAACCAATACCTGCTGGAATTGCTTTATCTGAGATCTCAAACGAGCATGTCCGCTGGATCTGGGGCCAGGCCAGCCAGCAACACCTCACACAGGCATCGGAGCGTCGTCGAACGCTATTGTTCCGATAGTTTTTCTTTTTTTTTTTTTGTTTCTCAAAGACTCCCGTGAATGAGACGGGAGGACAAAAGCCATTAAGGTCTCGGGGATTTCCTGGATGGCTTTGTCAATACTGGTTCAGCTGCCGACATTAGCGTGGGTTCCGTTCCGTGGGTAGAAGTTTGAGTGAAGATTATACTGCAGCGGCGAGCAGATCGGTTGGTTTGAGAACTGAGGAGAAATGGCTGAGTAGATTAGACTCGATGCCACGAAGAAGGAGTTCCATTACCGGGACCTAAGAGGGAATTCATTGAAAGGTCTTTGTTTCCAGAGCTCTCTCCTTCTGGTGGTTATTTAGCGTCGTCTGGCTCGTCCTTACTCTGCCAGTCTTTGCCTTATGCCCCGAGTGGGATCTCGATTCCGTCTCTCCTGAACGGATCGTTGGACGGAAGTCCTCCACAGTTTTTTTTTTTTTTTTTTTTTTTTTTGCGAAAGTGAGTGGAGGAGCGAGAGGTAATTATCGATGGATGGGGAAACGTAGAGTTGGGGAATCACCAGAGATGGAGCGCCGGAGATGATGACACCATCGCCGTCCCTCACCATCACTTGTAACGCATCGTCACAGCCCCTTGCCGTAACAGTCTCTTATCATCACAGGCACCTCACCATCACAAAGCCCGTCACCATCACACAGCCTCCTCACCATCACACAGCCTCCCCCTCTCACCATCATGCAACGCATCAGACTGAAAAATTCGAGTTTGCGTTCGGTCCTTCCCGAGCAATATCTGTCCGCCAATATATATTGCTAATTATCTTTCAACACGGGGGCAACAATATCTGAGAAACGTGGAGTGTAACTTACCGGTGTTGTCGAGGGGAAAATATTGCAAATTGATCCTCTTCATTTCACTGATATCGGGTTCGATGTCGCTGCGTTTGTTTTGCATTTTTTTCCCTTGGTCTTTTTTTTTTCACACACAGTCTCTCCGTCGAAGTCAGGCGGGGCTCTGACGACACCGTCGCTCGAAAGTTAAAAGACAGAAACGTTTTCTTTAAGAGTTGCGCTCATCACTGGAAGCGGAGACGGATACGTTTTCCCAAGATGTCGCCAGTTGTACTGGATTCCAGAACGTCTTTCTCCTTCTTTGTTCGTCATGTGTCTTTGTCCACCGCATGTCTGTATCACGTTCCCTCGTGGCGTCCCATGCGTTCCACGCCTTCGTCAAAGAGTGGGTTTTGGCGTTTGGGTTTTGGCGTTTGACAAGTGTAAGTCACGGGTTCGATAACCCTTGCTGGCTTCTGTTTCCGGGCCAATACCGATCCCATAAGGTCACCCTGGTACCTGGTTATTCGTGACCTGGTGATTTACATGTGAGGGGTCCCTGGTATGACAGGACCCACCACCTCCCCAGGTCTCTTGTACTGGGGTACTTGTCCTCTGCATCCCCATCACTTCGAAGTAGAGGGGGCGGGGTTTACTGCACTCTGTGATCCCCAGTTCTCTCATGCTGGGGCGTCTGCACTCTATGTGCCCCAACACTTATGCTGGGGTACTTACATTCTCTGACCCCCCAGGACTTTATGCTGGGGTACCTGCACTCTATGACCCCCTAACACTCTTATGCTTGGGGATGTCTAACCTCTAAGTCCTCAGCACTCACAAGTAAGAACCCTATACATTCTACGATGTCTCAAATGTACTCAATGGAGGGACGCCTGAATCCTCTCGGCCCCATTGCTTAACGTCTGGAAATCCTCGTAGACTGTTCTCTAAACTCAGTTTTATTCGCAACCAGAAAGACAAGAAATT
>JAYMFT010254760.1:0-10853 GCA_038088735.1 Panulirus argus
CTAAGGCTCAGTCCTCTTTTCTTAATGCTGCCTCGCTAAAGCGGGAAATGGTGAATATGTATGAAAAAGAGAGAGAGAGAAAAAAAGAAATATATATATATATATATATATATATATATATATATATATATATATCTGTGTGTGTGTGTGTGTGTGTGTGTTTACACGAGGTGCTACTGGACTTTGCCTTCTTGGGGTTACACTGCAAATATAAAGTTTACATTGGATAGGCTGTGTCATATGGAGTACAGTCTCATAAGGATCTTCTCACAACAAAGGAGTCTACTGTTCCCTACTACTGGAAGTAGTACAGTATTGGGCTGTAGAGGCCTTTAGAAAGGTCCAGGGTAACGCTAGAACTTTCGTGGAAATTGGTCCTTGGATAATCTTTAATATGATAGGTATATTTACTGGACTCCACATGCTTGTGGTTAGACTGTGAATTAAAAGTCATTTGACAAGGCTAAATCATTGTCTCTTGATGTTAAGGAGTACAGTCTTATCAAAGAACCCCTCAGTCCAAAGGAGTCCCTTATTTCCTCGCCATTGGAGGTATGGCAGGAACAGAGCAAGGAGCCAAGTGGGGAATTTTCCCTTGTAAGGCTCTGTCATCTGTTCTTAATTCTTACCTCGCTCCTGCGGGAGATGGCGAGTATGTATGAAAAGAAAAGTGAGGGTGTATGTTTGTAATTATTTTCACTGTATGGAGAGGGAGTTTTATACTCGTAGGGCCCCATCTCTTGAACAGTCTCTCCTATTTTACAAACTTTTAACCTTCTGTATCTTGTCCACATTTGCTGCATCCTCTTTCAGTGTATTTCAATCATTTACCACTCTTATACCTTTTTAACAAGTTTCTCACTTAATATCATGTTATGTTGTTTAGTTGTTTTATCTCTGGATCTTCCAAAGAAATGTTTGCTGTCTTCATCATCAATCTGCTTTAAAACCTTAAAGGTTGTGATTAGTTCATTGTTCTCTCTTCCATGGTGGGCAGATTTAAGGCTTCCAGCCTTTCCCTGTAATTCTGCTTTCATAATGCTGGACAATTTTTGTTGCCTTCTTCTGCTCTTTGTACCTCTTTAGATGCAATGACCATGCTTGAGAAGCATATTCTAGTTTTGGCCTTGTTTTGAATATGGACAGCTTGCAATATATTTTCTTATCCATATACTTGAAGCTTTTTTGATATATGCCTGCAGACAGTTTCTCTTCTTTAAAAGTCTTAAAATGTGAGATCCTGGCAATACATTAGGGATGATGTCAACTCCCAAGTCCCTCACACACACAATCCTTAGGCTTATTTTCTGCTAAATGATAGTTATACTGAGGTCTTCTTTCAGTCTTTGTCTGTGTGTGTTTATGAGAGCATATTTTCTCACTCATTGGTTTTAGGTTTAGATATGCAGAATATTAAATATATTTATGTAACTTTATCAAAATATTTTTTGTTGTATTTCTTAAGAACTTTAAGTCCTTGATTTTTATGTTAGAAAATATAGTCAGTGTGTGAAATCTATAAATATTGTTTTATGTGAAGCCATTATGCCCCAAGCATTGAAAACAGTTGATAATTTTGATAACAGTAGCATTGTGGTTAAATGCTCTGCACAGAATTGGGCCAGGAAGTCTTGATGAACTTGCCATATAAATTATTTGTTACTGACCAAATCCGTATATGTTTAATTGGGAAACCTTGACATATATGAGATGTGAAATAGAAAAAATTACATCATACATCTCAAGTTTGATTAGGATCCCATATGTTAATCCCATGACCTCAAGGGTTCAACAGTTTAGTACATTTGTTATAGTTTGATGTATGGGAGTAATACTATTTGTTCAGTCATTTCAGATTTTTCGTATATAGCAGTTGCTACCAAAATAATGGTGTAATGATTTGAAAGAGAGAATTGAATTATGCTCTGCTTTTTTGCTGAAAGATTCATCACAAGCATTTTGGAAATGTAAACTTTTTAGCTGAATGTATATTTCGGCATTTCTAATAACATATTAATTTTTTAGATTTACAGTCCATGGGTACAATCTATCTGTCTCATCAGATACCCTCGATAAGGCTAAACTCTCTTGCCCGAGAAGCTCATGTCACATGAGAAGTGGGAGGTGGCATAAAAGAAGTGTAACTTTTAGCGAAGTTGAATGTGAGGGGCATATGGTTGTTTTAGAGATTGCAGTGCTCACATTCTACTCGATACAGTTTCTTCTTGGACATAGATGTAGAAAATATCACTTGTAGATTTTCAAGCTCTTGTCATAGAAATGATGGCAACTTGTATAGGATAAATATAATTTGTACAAAGTTTTTGATTGAAGTTCTTTTGGTTATCTTGGAGTAAGGAAAGCTTCAGTGTATATGGTAATGAATTTTGAAGTTTACATCCCTTTGGAAATTATCATTTTGTTGGTTGTCTAGAACTGATCATTTTTTTTGTGTGTGTAATTGCATTCACATCTGTCATATGCTAAGTGAACTTTTGTAGATTTTCTGTTTAACATATTTAGTCTTTTTTGAATTTTTGCACTTTGTGTAAGTTAAGATAATCATGTTTTCACATTTTTCATCAGAATTCCTTAACCTTTGTCATGCTTTGAAACGATATTTTCTGCACTAGGTAAAATGAGGTATGTTTGTGTGACGGTCATCAAGGTATTAACTAAAGAGCTTTGTTAACTGGAATGATAATCTTCAACTTTTGTTCTTAGTTACTGAAACTTCCAAAAGTCCCTGTTAAATCTTAGTTTAATCCTGCAACTGATTCTGTTTTATATTAACTCTTACTGGATCATGCTTGTCACAGAAGCATCATAATTCTTTAAACCATACATTTCTTTTTATAGGCACATTTAGAGGAAAACAAAATTTGAAGAATACCTTGTATAATAAACCTCTGAAACTAAAGGAATCTTGAAATGACATGAGATAAGAGTAGTATTGTTATTATCATTATGCAAAATACCACTCTATAGAAGAAATAAAAGATTAATTGAAAAGCAATTTTATGTGTTTTTGTACTGAAATGGAGGACTTCAGATCAAAAGAAGTAATAGTGCGTGCTGGTACAGTATATTTGAAAGGCATAAACAAGAGGAAGTATAAAGATTAGGCTTTTGATTTGATCATCCTGAATAAGTGTGCACTTTCTGGTTACCTTCATGAATGATTTCAAGGCAGGAAAAGGCTGACAGGAAAAAAAAAAAAAAGCAAATTCTGGTAAATTATGTACTGTTATACAGAGGATAGGCCTGCAATGTAGGCTGAAGTAGCAGTGGATGCTTACATAGATGTTGAAGTGCTTGGAGTTTTATTGACTTAAATGTACCCTCACAAGTGCTGGTGGGTTTTGGGAAGTACAGATTTTGGAGCATACAGAGTGGCTTATCAAAATATATGATATTTGTTCAAAATATTTAATGTGTTCAACTGAAGTTTTAGGTGTGCAGTACTGATACCCAAAGTAAAGAAAGTTAGAGGTATGTCACTCATAAAAGGTTGGGAACTGTTGTTTTGCAAAAGCACAATTGATTTGAAGGTAAACAGGTTCTCATATGCTATATCTGAGGTATTCTTCAGAGACTGATAATGAGAGTGGCACCTTTAGAAACTGCTTTCATCAGGTAAATGATCAGATGTTTGTTGGTATGAGAATTTAAGATTCGGATATATGAGGTTGAATTTATTATGAAACATGAATACAAGGGCTAGAAATTGTATACTTATAAGACTCTTCTCCATTCAGCACTTTTATTATCCTGATCAATTATAGATTTATTGGTGCTAGTTGATAGTGGTTGTTTTCAGGAATTGAGAGGTATAGAATTTATAGGTACAAAAGACTGCTGCAGTTTGTTGTGAAATCCCCATAATGTGAATGCAATAATCTGTCATCTTTCAATTTTGCATTTATTATTAGTTGCTAATGGTATAGACATGTAAAGTTGGATATTCCCCTTGTAGTACATATCATTTTTTTGGTACTTAGAACTTCATGCAAAGTTTAAGATGTCACTATTGACCAAACACCTGTAAAGCAAATTGTTTTTTGATAGAATTTATATAAGCATAAACATTCCATAGTTCATTTTAAGGAAAACATGTGAGTTTCATTGGCGCCTGTGCTGGATTATTATTATTATTATTTTGGGTAGTGTCTGGGGTAAACGATGAAAAGGTCTGTAGGGCCTGATTGTGGATAGGGAGGTGTGGTTTCAGTGCATTACTCATGACATCTATAGAATGGACGTGGCCTTTCTTCATCTGTTCCTCATGCTACTGCACTTTTGTGGGAAATGGTGATGAAGTATGAAAGAAAATTATTATTATTATTATTATTATTATTATTATTATTACTATTATTATATCCCCACATCTTTGAAGAGTTCCTTTAGCTTCAAGGCTGCAGTGCTTCCAGTAGTAGAGAAATGATGGATTTCTTTGGAGTGAGAAGACTTTCAACAGAACTGTACTCCCTTTCATCAGCAGATGATGTTATGTCCTCACCAAAGGTGACTTTCTACCTGTAGCATAACCTCAAGCAGGTGAATTCCAGTAATACCTTTGCTGGTTGTTGTTGTATTTAAAGGAATTGGTAGGGTAAGATAGAGAACTTTACAAGTGAAATATATTTTTCAAAAAATGCATCACTGCTGTTGTTAATATTATACTGAACTTGCTTGTGTGGTATAATGTGAAAAACAAGATTACCCATTTCAAAAAGAATGTTATAACAACAGTCAGGAGTTTTATGTTTTACTGATGTTAGAAGCAAGGTTGTAATAGATTTTATTGACTGAACTCATTGGTGCAAGGTCATTAATCTTGATATTTCTTTTATATGGTAGCACTGCTGGAAAGAAGAATGGCCTCATCTGATGTCACATAACACAATAGACATAACAGCAATTGATTTGTATATTCTCATTTGTTTATATCAAAAAGTGCAAATTTTCTCTAATTTAGAAACTAGATAGACAACTCCTTGAGTGGCCTATTTTGATAAAGTTATTGATTGTGAATCTTAAGAATAATTTCTCACAGGTTCCAAGCCTTTAGAATAATTCATCATGTATTTATGTTGCTTAAGGTTATCTCCAATATCTGTAAAGCTATGTTAGCTTCATATGAATCTCTTCCCAATCTCTTATATGCATTGTTGTTCTAGCCCAAGGTTGTGAACTCAGTATGTTGTATTGTATACGCATATCATGGTATGGTCATGTATTTAATGGAGGGAAAATGACAAGTATAGAATCAAGCTTTACTGTACTTGATGGTTGTCACTATCATTGGTCGTATTATTAGATTTGTATTTGTGATATTTCTCTCTATCTATATATCTGAAGCCTGTTCACTCTGAGAACATCCTCAATGGGATTGCTGTGTTTTCAGAGGCTCCTACTTGATGTTCCTATTGACTGCTGCTGCTTAATGTGTCTGCATAATGTTCCTGCCTGTTGTTCCTACCTACTACTTCTACCTAATGTTTCTACCTACTACTTCTGTCTTTTGTTCCTACCATTTTTCTAAAAGGTAGTGCTAGCACATAGTGCTCACAGGAAAATCCAGTTACGAAGAATGAGATGTGCGAGTTAAGTGTTATCAAGTGTTTTGTTTGACAGGGAGAGGCTACATTTGAGGACAGAATACCAGCAGTCCATGTGTAGGTGAGGCAGAAAGAAACGACAGCTACCCGAGTCAGAGGAGTGTAGTACCCATTTATTTGAAATAATTATGGTTAGACATTAATTTGGTACAGACTTGATTAATGTGATTGACTCATACTTGGGATATAAAATTATTTCATAGGAAGAACCATATTTATGCATGTGTATGGAGGCACACACATGTGCATGCGAGCTAAAGTCTCCATAATGTAGTGGTTTACATTGCAAATCACAAATCTCACAAGCCTGGTTTTGAGTTCAAGTGAGGGCATCCATCCTTCTTTTTCAACATGGTTAATAAATGGTTACCTGATGTAAGCATGTGTATATGTACATTATATGTGATTATAAGAGGCTGAGGCATGAGTTATAAACTAGGTGAAGAAACTGGATAACGTGAGTGTTAAACTCTTCCTGTAATATGTAGATTGTAGGGCAATCATGCACGTAAATGAGAGGCCTCTGGTGTAGTGGTTAGTGTTGTCACTTAGCAATCTTATGGGCCCTTATTGGAGTTCTGGACAGGGCAGCCAGCTCACTGTCAACCTTGTTTTTCATCTATCTCTCTTTGGGCTTTGGGCTTTATCGACAAGTGGGTGGCTGGCACATACTAGGGTATATTGCTGTACTGTGTATTATTATCATACAATCCCAGGATCCCTTTTATGGGGCTCCAGCTGCTTTGAGGCTGCACTCCACTCAGGAGCAGGGAAATAATGGTCTCCTTTGGGGCAAGGTCCTTGACAAGACTGCACTCCTTTCCCTCCAGTGACAATGATATAGCCATGCTATAAAAAGTGAGTTTGTACATGCAATGTAACCACTATCACTATATTCCACAATAACCACTGTATCTTGTAGGTAATCTAAAGTTAAGTTAGGTTGTATAATCTGAATTATACTACAGTATTTTCTTTTATTTTATAGCATTTTTGTATAGAGGAAAGGATATATATATATATATATATATATATATACAGTGAATTTACATTAAAGAGTATACATTACTGCCATCCCATCGGAAGGCATGATTCTCCATTATATTTTGTGAAACCTTCATCTGGTATGGTGTGTTAGCTAGGTAAATGGAGTACCTAAAGTTAGTATCACACTGTGAGCTTTTCTTATTACTTTTTGTGATGGTCCTCACATAAAGGCCTATAGTGTTTCTCTTTCTCTCTCTCTCTCTGTTTCTTAGTGGTAGTAATATCATGATTTACTGTTGAAAATATAAGAAAGATATATTTCTCATTTTTTCAAAAGTAAATATGAATGTTTACAAAGTCAACAGGAAACTGAAGCTTATTGTAACAAAGTGTCGTAATTCAAAGGAATTATAATTGGAAGCTGCAAGGTTTTACCAAGATAGACAGTTGATTCAAAGCTGCCATAGTTGACCATTAGTACCATTTAATACTGTTATTGTATTTCTCATGTTAAAACCATGAAAGCAGTGGAAAGCATAATTGACTATGAATATCCATGTACTTTAAAATCATTATTTTGCAGTGACACAATGAAATTAATGGCCTCATATACTGTGCAATGAGGTATTCTTTTAATTGTTTCAAATTTCAGATTGATTACCCAAGTATCAAATATTTAGGGTAAAAAAAGATTTACTTCCATTGCAGTATTTCTTAATGATGCTTCAGTTAGCTACCATACATTTGCCTGTTGTAGTTTAACTGTAACATAGATGAAACATTTACATAACTATGCCATTTTTGTAAGGGTTCATGGTGCATTTTCACTGGGAAAAAAGGCAGATGTCATGCTTTGTTTAATGATTGTTATTTTATGAAATAAAAGGATTTTACATGAGTGTCTCTTCTGTCCTACAATAGCATCATTAAGACTTAACAAGTGTTCCAATATGGAACTCTTTAATTTTCATTTTAAGGAGGTATATTATTGTAAGTGCCATGCACATAATGATTTTAGAAGTTTTTTTTTTTTTGGATAAAGGAGAGAAAGAGTTAGCCTTTCCTTGGCTTGACCTGTTTACTTGAATATAGTGTTGCATTGCTGTTTAAACCTCCGTTTCACAGGAGTAGTACTTGCTTTATGATACCAAATATACCTGAATTTGAAAGAGAGTTGAAAAGGAGGGTCCTATAATACCGACCTTCCTCTACTTTTGATTGTGTAGGGCAGAAATGATTTTTGGGAATAATAGATTTCTGGTTTTGGGAGCTTTAAGAATTTTTGGTTGTACTGAAGTCAATACATAACGACAATGTATGACTGGAAGAGAGCTACATAGTTGAATCATTTTAACTCTGCTTCAGTTATAACCGGCTGTGCAAGATTCTTGTACTGTATGTTTATATGTTCCATAAGACTTTCCATTTACACTTGGTGGGTCAAGGGCATAAAGCCTCCTAATTCATTCATATCCACAACCCATATCCAATGTGCCAAAGTGAAAAATCTGTTTATAACTGCATCTCAGTTTTTCAGTTTGTATATTAACTGTAAAGCAAGACAAACTTTTCCATTCGCACATGCATACCATCAGCAATCATTCACTTGGCATCATCTGAGATGCTTTTAGCCCTAAATGTATGTGTGTGTACGCGTGTGAGTTCACCAAGACCAAGCCTGATACAGACTTATCATTGGCCGCCCGATCTTATGGTGCCATCACTAGCATTGCGTTTTATTCTCAGCCTTTTTTTTTTCATTATTATTTTCGTTTTCCTTCAACTATGCTATCACACGTCTTCACCAGCCCTAATCATGTCATGCATCTTACAGTTATACATCCTAAAAGTATTGCATCTGTGAAATGCTCAAACGATTTCTAAACACCACATATTTCTCACATTTTCTGCTGCATTTCCAGCTTAGGAAGCAATTTTCAAAAGGGGCAAAAAGCTGCTACATAGCTTGCAAGATAATTGCAAGAGGCACGCTATGTGATGATACTAAAATGATCAAGAAATATTATTCTCTATTCCTCGAACGTATCTTGTGCTCATGTTAACAACACGCTTAAGAATGCCAACATATCCATATTATCTTATCTCTTGATAGTCTGTTGGAATAATCTGATATGGCGACCAACATTGTTAACTGCATATCTTTTAAACATTAATCCATCCTTAACAGGTTTTAGTTGTCTTTAGTGTGATACTGTTTCCTGCCCAATTTCTCCTTATTTTGCAATTTTGTGGACGGCTGAGCACGTCGGTTCGTGTTATAAAGGAAACGCGAGGTAATGTCGAAGTACTGAATAACGTTAGGTATTGCAGGGTACAGCAGCAGCTGGAGGTTTTATATCCCCGAGGGCTGTGTTTCGTAAAACTTCAAAATCTCACGACATTAACTCAATTCTCTCTGTCAGTTAAGAAGTCTGGGAAATTTGCCGTTACCCCACAACCTACAACTCTTTTGGCAACCTTTAATCTTTTGCAACTCATTACCTTAACGTACATAATGAAGTTATGGTCATACAGTCCACCACTTTTCTAGGTAGTCCTGCAATAATTGATATTCAGTTGAAAATGTAACTTAAGGAAGCGATGGTACATTATACAAACTAGTGTGACTTTGGGGGAACCACACCGCCCGATACCTTTTGAATGTAAACTTGAGTTTTATATGTTCTATTCTATAAAGAAAGTCGCAGTAGATCGAGTGAATGATCTCACTCGAGCCAGGTTATCTTTTGTGCTGGTAACTTTCAGTCATTTTCGTGTGAAAATATCAAATATAATCGATATTTGAAACGAATATATATATATATATATATATATATATATATATATATCCATCAAGGGAAATGTCAGTCTACATTCGACGTTATGATCTTTTACAAGTCATAGAAAGGTTTCTATGTATACATACAGATTGATAAGTCTGTGTACTTAGTACAGTGTACAAGATCAATAAGTGACACCTTCCAAGATGAAACAATGAGCTTACAGATGCTCCTCTTAAAAATGAAATGCGTGCCTTTCTCCTCATACCACATTCATCAACAAGTTTCTGTTATCTACTACTATCACAAACAGCCTCATTAGGTCACAATAGTCCGTTGATATGTGCATTCAGTTGAATACAGTGAAATGGCTGGAATTACATACATATGTTAATGTGATCCTGTTTGCCTTATGACATGGAGAGTAACTGATAAATTGGGGAGCTTTAGAGCAAAAACAGTTTAACTATTTACCTGAATGCTTACGCCAGATATTTGTACAATGCCCTTAAGAAAGCGACCTTTGCCCACACATAACACACACGAGTAATTCTTATCAGTCACAATACACAGGGTGAGTTAGCGGTCTAATCAGTTCCCTCCCTGTCTATGTCGCCTTTGAAATCCAGAGCTTTTAGGACATGAAATCAATCGTGAGTTATCAGGTCCCATGGGGGATCATACCCGCGTGAGCAATTGCACCTGAAAACACTTTCAATTTAGGGTGGAATGAAATTACGTCAGAAACAGTAGATATAAACTTTATTACGATAGAAACTTAACAAATATTCTATATAGACTACGTTAACAGTGACATAACTACAACACTAACTTACAACTGGTTATACTTAAATCTATGATAAAGTTCTTCCTCTTCTAAAATCTAATGACTTCTCAAACAGCTGACAACAAGAATCTATCTTTATGACGGGGATTTTATGCATAATACATAAACCACACTAATATTCTTGGACATGTCATCAATTATCATCTAATGGACTGAAAATTTCCAATGACTTTAGCTGTAGTACAACAGCACGAGAAATTTCGCGCCCAAATCAAAATATGGCCAAGGCACACTGGGGTTAATATGTACCTTTGATTTTCCAGAAAAAGCAAACTCCAGAGGGGTTTTAGTCTGTGACGTAATGAACTCACTAAGAATACTGCCAAAATTCGAGGAACGAAAAGAAAAAATGATTTTTAAAGTTACTTTTCAAAATTTTCCTTTCATCATCATTCCACCGACTTCCAACTTTTTCCATCGCGGACTGTTAAACGGCAAAACAGATAGTTGAAACCCCCTCGACATTGACAACTGGAAGGACATGCCGAGTGAAATATCTATATCTTAGTGAGCCTAGGTTAGTTATACATTTATTCCAAAACAGGGTTTCTAGAGTTGCATAACTATAGTGATATATATATATATATATATATATATATATATATATGTAGAGATGAA
>JAYMFT010254771.1:0-10853 GCA_038088735.1 Panulirus argus
GGAGGGAGGAGGAGGCCTGGTTGAAGAGCGTGTAGAGCACCAGCTTGGTCGTGAGGCTCAGCACCAGCCGCGCCTGCAGGAGGAAAGCACGAACACTAGTCAAGGAGCTCCTCGCCTACTGTATCTCGCATTCTTTCCCTTCGTAGCCACTTCGTTAAGCAGGACTTTATCAACAAAGACAAATATTGCGTAGATACGGTCTTCAAAATCACCGGATTGATCCGGACAGATGTGCGGAGAGGGAGAGACGTGTAAAAGTGTAGTGACGCAGGGCGGGAATGATGTGTGGATGATGGCTATCAATTCGAGGAAATTGTAAGTTGAGCTGAAGGTGAGAACAAAAAGAATTTAATTGCTAGTGGGGTGGGCAGCAGCAGGGGAACATAGGGAACAGCTGAAGATATATATGGCTCTATATGGCTCAGGTGTTTATCTCATTTAGGGGAGAGAGATGGTTGTGATAATGGGGTTATGTGAATGTAACGAGTGCATGTACAGGGAAGGATTTGTGTAATACAAATGATCTATACATATTTTCATGCGCAGTTTAGTCCATGGGTACATCTGGTGTAGTGCAGTCAGTAAAAACAAGTAATGAGAGATTATGAGATTGAGATAGTCTAATTGGCTGTGATTTGAATGCGGTTGGAAAATACATGTATGATGATATTGTAGGAGGCACTGGAGGATATGTGGGTGGTGTGTGGTGACGAAAAGATGAGAAGGAGATAGGGAGTTTGTGAGAAAAAAGCAAAAAAGAGAGGATTCCATTCTCAGCTGGTGTGCTCATAATAACATGTCTGTCTGTTTCGTGTGATCGCCTGCCAATGATCCACCTACGAAAAGGTTTTGGGATGTACTGGGATGACAGCGGCCCACCTGCAGATAATTCCTGGGGATGTAGAGCGTGACGTAGCCCACCACCATCAGCATGAAGGAGGGAATGAAGAGCTTGATCACCAGGAACTTGGGTCGTCGTGCCAGTGTGAAGTGAACCTGAGGCGTTGTGGGAGAGTTAGTCAGTCTGGGGCAGGCAGAGGATGGGTATGCTGGACTAGTTTTAGGGGGTATGGTGGTCATCGTTAGGGAGGGTCCTGGGTTCGGGATAGGTAGGGGCAAAGGAAGGCTGGGTGCTGTAAGGAAGGAAAGATATGGCTGATGACTTTCTAGGGCATATCAGTCATTTTGAATGTGACGACATTGTTGCGTCGGATTTATCTGCCATAAGTGCTAAAATCAAGGATACTGAGTTACTTAGAAATGTTTAGAAACTGGTCTCCATATTTCCGGTGATTAAGAAGAAGTTTTGATATTCGTAGGTAACAAGAACAGCAAAACCAGAAAGCTGAATAGCCAGCAAGAGCGCTGGGCTTGACGGCACCTCCAGCTTAGTCCCATAGGACTCCTGACTGCTGCTGACGCTGAAGTCGTCCACCACATGTGAGGGCAGCGCCGAAGACCCCAGGTACGCCACCTGTGTGGCGTCCTCCCGCACCGTCAGGTATTCGCCCAGGTCACGGCCAAAGCGGAAGTTGACTGAGCAGCTCTGGGAGTCGAACGGGTACTGGTACAGGTCGAAGGGACAGTCAAAGACGCCACTGATGTGGTGGGTCTCGACCAGAACGGCCTCATTGCCGTCGAACACTGTGTCTGGCGAACAAAACGACAATCTAACGTTACGTCCAGCTCGATACCAGGTGGGAGACGCATTTGTGAAATCGAGCTGCAAGCGTGGAAGCTGCATACCACAAAATAAGGCAATGCAACCATGTCTGAGACACGCAACTCAGTAAGGAAGAATAGTAATGATGATACTGATAAATGAAAAGACGAGCTAATATGACTAAATCAAGAATGAATGGGTAAATAACAGATAAAGAGTCCATCATCATGGTGATGGAAATGAAAATGATATTCCTATTAGTAAAATCTAATAATAATTGTGTAATAAATAAAACTATATGCAAATGACAAACAGCTGAGATTCCAGAGGTGATTATACCAGTGAAAGTGATGTACAGTACTGAGGCAAAGTTGGAGGTCCTATTGTAGAAACAGCATTTTGCCTCTTTCAGTGTAGATTGCTTACTCTGGGCGATGGAAGACCGATCTAGTCTTACCTTTTCAAAACCTTTGTTAATTCTGAATACCTGTAGTGACTGATTCCTTAACCCTTCATTTTCTAAGGTAGTTAGATTAAGGTCGTTTAAATGTCTTTCATAGAATCTGTTTCTCAGACAAGGAATCATTTTGGTTGCCAGACCCTCTACTCATTCTAATCTGTACCTTATCTATCTTTTCTAAGTAGGGCGACCTAAACCAGACACATTTCAATGTGAGGATGGACTAATGAAAAATGAAAAAAAAAAGGAATATTATTTTCCTAGACTTGAAGTCGGAAGCCTTATATATGAATCCTAAACTTTAGCTCGCTTTTTCTACTGCTTCTGAGCAATAATCATTTGCCCTGAAGCACTGAAAGAAATTATTTACATTCGTGACTTTATATTTGTGACATATATAGAATATTATCGAACGAATGCATATGTAACTAAATGCTTCGCCTGATGGTAATTAATCCAGAAATCAATAATGATATCCGAAACAAGACGTGAATTTATCCGTCGGAAATAACTAGAATTACCCATGGTAGCTATAAATCGTGAGTCACTGCACTTGTTCTGGTATCAACATAAGGAAACGCTTCCCTTAGAGAGATATGTGAGCGTGTTGGTTGGGAAGTAAGCTACAGGATGAGCCGACCTGCTCAATAACTACTAAGGTAGTATAGGATGTAGTAGGACAGTAGGAGGAGAAGTGTTTGCTTATCTTCTGTTACATCGTTTGAGTCCCTAGGAGAAGTTAGGTTAGTGTCCTACTTACCGATGGCTACCTCGTTAAAATCCTTGACCAATGGGTCACCGGTCTTGGCCACTGTCAGCTCCTTTTCCACCACTCTCACGTTGCCGTCCAGAATGTTCGTGAACTTGACAGTCGGTCGCCACACCTTCTCGTACTCCTCCTCGCTCGCCTCGTTGGCGCTCGCGTCGTTCTTCAAGTTGTGGTACTTGAGCCTACGATCTTTCCACTCCATAGAGAACATGAACTCCATCGTGACGGAGTATTTCGTGTCCTCTATACTCAGGAACCTGAGGAAGCTGAGGGTGATGTTGATGATTTCAGGAACGTTGGGGTCCTGTGGCTCCGGGGCCAGCTGGCGACGGTATCCTGCAGGGAAGGCGATCACTCTGCAGGAGTTCTCGTCGGAGAGGTCAGGGCACTGGTACTTCCCGTCACAGCGAGCCCAGGCCGCCACACACGTACCGTCAGAACAAACTATCTCTGAGCTGTTGCACACTGACAGACTCAGTTCTATCTCCTGGTCCGCCCTATTACCGCAGAATTTTTGTGTTGTCGTCCACATGTGGCGCCCAATTGGGTAATCATGGTCCACTGTGGTGTAGAATTCAGCAAGAGTCATGTTCTTGTTAGTATCTATCAATTCCCATTTTCCTTCATCCGCCAGGTACATGATGAGGCCATAGTAGCCGTGGAAATACGGTTTCTTGTTCCTGTATCCCAAGACCTCGAAGTACGTACTCTGGAGGGTTTTGAAGCAATACCCCCGCAACACCAGGGGCTGATGGGACAAACAGCTGAAGCATCGCAATGGGTGGTAGCAAGATCTGTCGTCCCACAGCCCGGTCTCGATCCTCACAGAAGCGCAGTTCTCCGATTCCTTGCCATTAGGTGGGAAATTAAAGCATGTGGTTGCTAGTTTCTTGCTTCCTGCCTCCCTCCACACCCCCTCCTCTTCAACATCGGACACTCCGATCCAAAACGAGTTCGGGCAGAAGCTCTCGAACTCCAGACTCTGGTTGTAGAAGACCTGGGCAGCATCACACGAGGCAGGGGAGTACAGCAGACTCCCGGTCGTCTCACAGAAATCCATTGACTCGGCAAAGTTCAATGGATCTGTGTAGATTGCGAACTGTGGTTCGTCAATGCACAGTTCCTTTAGGGGCAAGAATTGTAGAGAGGAGTCATGGTTCTCTACGTCATCAAGATCCAGCGAGAAAATATCACCATGGAGCTCAGTACGACAGCCGGCGAGGTCCTTGATCTCTCGTTGAGTCAGCGTTCGACTCCAGAGGTCGACTTGCGCAAGGTCTCCTAAGAACGTCTCCCCCGGCGAGAACCCTCCGCCAAAATTGTCCTGGTCTTGCCCCAGCACCAGCATCCCGGTCAAATTCATGCCTTCCAGATGAAACGCGTGAGACTCCGTGACTTCCAGAGACCCCCCGACGTATAGGGAGTACTTTCTCGGCGTCAGCACCAAGCAGTAGTGGTTCCAGACCCCGGGTTTCAGCTGGGTCTTGTAGTCTTCCAGTCGCGAGTTGTTGAGTGCTATTCTTAGTATCCAGCCTTTGCGATCTGGAATTACCAATACCGTGCTCACATAAATCAACTATACTTAGCTCTTGAAATATGCAAATGGCACACAAAACACTATTCTACTTTATGATGGATGTTTCCACAGGCAAACAATCAGAAAGACATACTGCTGCTCATATATCCACCTCTCTTTGCAGCAAACAATATCTAAAACTGGGTAAAAGAAACATAATCACAGGTTTCCTGTTGAAATATGGATGCAGGAAGAGAAAGGAACAATGGAAATATATATATATTTGTGTCCTGCCGCTACCTCCCTAACACGAGAAACAGCGATTGAGTATAATTAGAAAATAAAACCTAATAATATATGATATATAATGATTATATAGTGGAAATGAAACGAGCTCCGGTGATGTTATACTCTGTGGTGTCAACACAGTGTTGACGATGAGCTAAATGTCTAGAAAAACTTAGATAACAGAGCATAAAGAGCTCAGAAAATTGCAGCTAAGTATTGTAAACAGTGAGTGAAAATTTCCCTTTCAGCAAAATGGAAAAAAAACTTAGATGTTAATAGGAGATTCTCAAGAAGATCGACAACAACAGAATTATCACTTGCGTGAGGAAGTGGGTTTCAAGCACTGATTTAATGGCCCTGAAGAGGCTTTGCATGCTGGGGTGAGATGACTGGAGAGCTCAGCTAAGAATATTGAGAAGCTTGAACAAGCAGACAGCTTAATGAAACTATCTCGAAGCCACGAGCAAATAAGTTAGGCTCGGGAATAAACACACTGGAAGACCAGGGGAGAAAAACCACTGACAGGGCTGGGCTCACGAAACATCGAACCTTGGCCCCGATACTCACAGATGACGATGGTGTTCGCGGAGCCGGGCAGAGCGTAAGAGAAATGGATCTCTTCCTTGGTGAAGGCGACGCTGCGGAAGCGGTAGCAGATAGTGAGGGCGCTGACGGAGGTTTTGGGCGAGCGCCCCTTCGTTCCTAGGTGAGTCCTGAGGAAGACGTCTACCCTCGGCGCCTGCCACACGTCGGTCTGCATCGAGAACACCCTCACGCAGGAGCCTGCGGTGATAGGACAAACGTCGAACATGTATACCACACGTATTACACTCAAGGGCCCCTGGGACGGTGGCACAACAGAGAAGTGTTATAGCACGTCACGCGACCCTTGCAGACTACTGCCAGCTGTTAGAACAATTGCACCTCTGCTCACTCGCGACACTTGCCAGATGCTTCTGGCATTATTGTCCAGGGGTACCTAGTGACAGCACTAGGATCCCGATTCCTCTATCAAGGAAGAAAGAATTGAAACTGAACCTCTGCTCTTTGTCTCGTTATTCCACAAAAGTAGGATCTACGGACGATCTGAGGCTTCACCCACAGGATCTTAATGTCGGCAAATTACTTTTCTTGGACGTTCTTATTCAGTTAGCAAGTTGACAGAACTAATCGAGGGAGAGAGAGACACAAAGCAAATTATTGCCTTGATATAATCAGATCCCTCATATGCAATATTCAGATATGAAATATACATATATAAAAACCTTTGACTCCTAGATCACACTGAAGAGCCCTTGTGAAATACGTTGCTTCGCAACTGATGACGTATAAAGCACAGAATTATCCAGAGTCTAACAAACAATTTAGTATAATACGTTCCGCTATCTATAAAGTTACAGAATATCAAGTGTCCGTGCCAGTGTTGATGATGACAGTCTGTCCATTATTAATGTCACAAAAAATATCCGAGATTTGTGTAAAAAGATCCAGGACGGCACATTGATTCGGCTTGTTTTACCATTTTCGTATTTTCACAAGTTACGTAAAGGAACAGAACTAAGGTTCTTTTTCGGGGAAGTTTAGAACAAGTGGCTCTGTCTTACAGGAGGTTAGTTCAGGAAGTTTTATCTTAGAGGAGCATAGGGTTCTATCTTAGAGGAGTCCAGGATAAGGGGCTCTTTTTTTTAGGTGCCACATTTGCTAGTTACGTATTCATTGCTGCATATTTGGCTGGTATTATGAATGTGGACTATTCTTTCTTGAGTTACACCTTCGCTTTGCTGTTAAATCACCTTTACAGTTTGTTACTCTGTCTGAACATTTGTCATTTAATTGCAATTATAAAAGTTTTACCATGTTGAAACTGTACTCACCGTGTGACCTATTTTCCTTGTTAGTGGGTTCCTATTCATATAAACTTTTTGTTCTGATTTTGACTCGTGCCATGATATTTTATGCTTCGCTTCTTATTGGCTTTCAATATTCACACACACACACACACACACACATAGAATCACACAACAGTATATCATTCAAGGTATGGAGCGAGGTTTGACAAGTACTTCTACATCCGCCAGAAATGATACCTGCCATTTGTATGAAGTGCTTAACTCCCGCGGTATATTACTGAAATGAATGCGTCACTAGAAGAGAGAGTTACCCAAGAGGGAACAACGCGGACGCTGGTCAGAACGAACCTGTAAGGAGGCAGGCGAGAAGGACGCTCGCCCACAACAACAACATCCTTAGGCTCGTTGGAGAGGTCGCACCTCTCCGCACACTTGATGGAGACACAACATCCGTTCTCACGCTTACTGGGGCCGACACACCTCTTCTCACGGTCATGTGGAACGTCATGTCTGTCGTTGCGCCACAACACTCGTGTTCCCGCTTACTGGGGCTGATGACACATCTGCTTTTACGTTTTCTTGGCTCACAACACTTGTCTTTCGGCTCGCCCAGGCTGGAACACTTCCCCTCAAGCTGACGGGAAACCACTAAGCTCACTGGAGCTTGCACACCTGTCCTCACGCTTGTCAACACTGCCAAATCTGTCTTTATGTTCACCTGGACAGCTGTAACTATCGTTAAGTCCAGTGGGGCTACGGCGTCAGCCCCACTGTATATATATTTACGGAGCTCCTCAGTCTCTGGGTATGCTCGGGTCCTCGATTTTTTATCTTGGTCTCTGTCCTGTCTCACCAATCATGGTGTCAGTCGCTCTGGATCCTCTTGGCTGATACCGAGTTTATACTTGTCAACTTTTCAACAAAGAGCATTTTCTATTTACTGATGGTCTTTCCTGTTGCTTCTGTAAACTTCGGTTATGAATTAGTCTTTGTGTCTCCCTTCTGTTTCTCTCAGTAGATTCTGATGACGATATCTCTGTGAGGAGGTCTGATCAGAGACCGAAGGAGAGGAGAGCGTATATCTACCTCTGGGGAAGACCATAGCGGACCATGGTGCGGTTCATCTTGTGACACCTGCCTGTAAGATCCTCCCTCCTGCTTTTGTGAAGCTCTGTCAGGTCTGCCTCTAGGTGATGCTTGTATCACCAGAAGCGCCTTGCGTGTCCTTTGGGAATCTTGTGTCTCTCCCGTGTGTCTTCGGCAACTACTCCTTCACGGGGCCTCAATGGGCGGCAGCGCCAGTGTGCGTGTGTGGCTGCTCTCTCACAGTTCAAGATGGGATTCTTCAACCCAGAAATTCAACGTCATCTGAACTCTGAGCTTGTTCTTAGGCGTCCCTTCAGAGAAGCAAAACACTTATTTTTCATTCACAATTTGGTATTTTCTGTCGCGTTTGTTTGTATCGTTTTACATGTGTCAATGGCTGTGTTGCATCGGCTGTGTTCTGTTTCGTCTCTCCCAAAAGTCGTGTGGATTTTATGCAAACTTCACAAGCGTCAGGCTGGAACGTTCTCCTCCCTCGATCCCATCTGTGCTGCCTTATGCACGAGTGAGGAACCTGGCCAGATGGGTTGAGTGAGAACTCCAGACGGCAGGAGTCGGGCCCCACACAGCAGGTCAGGTCAGGTCAGGTCAGGTCAGGTGGTGCTGAGAGCGGCAGGTGGTCGGGTGAGAGCCCACGGCAGCAGTGGTTGGCCCACACGTGTAGCAGGTCAGCAGCAGGACTAGTGCGGCCCGGGCCGTAACGGTGGGAGCACAAGACGCTATCGATCACCAGATGTCTCCACTGGACGCTCACTATTGAGTGTATTACTGGCTAAGATGGATCACTTGATGAATATATTAATAAGTTCAGCCCACATTGTCACAGGGAAGTTTGAGGCATGAAGACAGAGAGGGACACACGAAGATAAGAGACATGATAAGGCAATCACACACATACATGTGCACACTCAAATATACATACAAGACACATGTAGGAACATAATGACAAGAGAAATTCCTTTGCCCTCTGTATAATTAGTAAGAAGGGCTCCTCTTCTGAGCGCCAGCTATGACGTGTAAATTGCCTGGATATGATCTTCAGCGAATAAAATACCACTGCGTTCTCGCGGATTTGATTCCACTTGCCAGGATATAGGATCGAGGACACTTTAATTTGCTTGCTTAGGCTCCCAGTCACATCACCAACCAAAGACGCAGCCGCAGCTTAGATCCACACAAGTTGCCGGTAGGACTAATGCCTCACAGAGCACTGAAGGAGGAGAGCACCTCGGAAGAGCAAAGCATGCCATAAAAGTTGGTAAATCTATTTAGCCATTGAAAACTGCACACGTCTCCCAGACTTGCGCAAAAAGGACGGACGAACAAAGAGATTACACCACAGGTGGACAATGCGGGCAACAAAAACAGTAATGGAAGACTGTGCTGGTATCTTAGTTGCATTATACATAGGTGTAGCTATGTATATGTGTGCACTGGGTTTCAAGCTGTTCCTCAACAAATGGAATTCTCAAACGCCATAATAGTTCAAGACTAAATGAGGTCCTCAGTGCTGGTGAAAACGTCAATAGAAAACATTGCCATAGTAAGATAATCCAGTAATCACAGGTGGATTCGTCAATAGTAGATGATATCAGTAGGAAAGGATTGGTGGTCGTAAGTACAGTGATATATGTATCGTAACATTCATTGGCTAGCCAGCTACACTGCTTCTAGCTGGGAAGTATATACCTCGCAAACAATTACTCCTTAGAAATGAGCACTTACTTATTTAGAGGTGCTTACTAGCAATGGCACGATCGATGACGATGAATGTTAGCCTAACCTAACCTTAGAGAGAGAGGTTCCTTTGGCAGATGTGCCGAACGAACTGAAATCCACGACATCTCCAGTGCTTACAGCAACCTGTGGACGCGACCTGACTCCAGCGAAGCCTTGTTGATTAAGGCTTACTTCTGTAACTCGTCAATGGCTTCGTGCAGAACGGACGAACGTAGACGGTTGCTTGAGAGCGACGATGTAGTGGTAGTCACGCGCATAACCGCAGCAGCTGGGATGATTGTGGCGGGTGCGCCTCAGGCAGGCGCTGGCGAGATTGATGCTCTAGCGAGGTAACGACTGAAGCAAATGCTCAGCGCCATGGAGTTGGATGCTGGGTTGCGCTGATGGCCACACAGCTCGTGGAAGCCAAGGCAGAGCGGGAGAGACTTCAAGCGGGCTGGAGTCGCTGGTGGTGTAGGTATCTTCAGGCTGGCGCAGAAGGATTGGATGAGACTCCAGCAGGCGAGCGACTCGTCGGCGGGCTGCAGGAATGCTGAGCCGTCTGCAGGAGGGTGGTGTCAGAGGAGCTGCTGGAGCACAAGCATGAAACTTTGTCGCGCTGAGCCCCACCTGGTCCTCCCGCTCGTCCGGTGAAATGTTATACTTCGGTTCCAGATCGAATTAGATTACACCAGGTTAACCATTGGGTGAATCCCTATCTTGCAACATAATCAACGAAGCACTGACACCTGTACGTGGCTGTATCGCATTAAAGATGCGTGTGATAGCTCGGGTGGCTGCTGATGAGCACGAGGACAAAGTCTCTCTACATCAAAACAAAGAGGATTAGCGTGAGGAGAAATTCCGTAGCCCCGTCAGGACCGAAGTGTTCAAAGTGGAGTAAATGCCGCGCGTAGGAGCAGAGAGTTGTTTATGATGAACCAATGCAGGTGTTAATGACAGACAAGGGTTGATGTCGTCGCTTTAAAATAACACACAGCTACGCACATAAACAGGGGCACACGAACACAAACATATAAACGGACAAAATCACACACATACACACACACACAAACACACCAACACACACACACACATAAACACTTAAACACACACACACACAAACAAACACACACACACACACACACACACACACACGCACACGTGCACATAATGTCATGAGGTGGGCAATGAAATGCTATTAAAAAATATCATTATTCCAGCAATATACTTACTCATGCCACGTCATGCGTGACGGACGTACTTCTGGCCAACAAGTTGGTGTTGGCAAACATTAGGGCCATTTATGGACTGATTGATGCGTGTGGCGATGCCTGGGGTGAGACAAAGGGAACCGTCAACCACCAACTGAGAAACCACGGCATTCGTAACTCTGACGACTGTGTATATATATATATATATATATAGATATCTATAGATATATATATATATATATCTATATATATCTATATATATATATATAT
>JAYMFT010254782.1:0-10853 GCA_038088735.1 Panulirus argus
TTGACCCCCTTGCCCTACTCCGCAATGTTGGTTCACTTTCCCTTTTCTATAGGTATTACTTTGGCTTTTGCTCCCGAGAGAGCTGGCTGCTTGTGTACCCCCACCACTAGTTAGACCACAGAATACTCGGCAAGCTGCTGCGTCACATGATTATTGTGTGGTCATCGGCAACTCAAGGTTGTGCCGTTTTGATAACTGCTTCTTTCCCTACACGTCGAAGCTTTGGAACTCTATACCTTTTCATGTCTTTCCCAATATCTATGACCTGGTTCATTTCAAAAGCCAGGTCTTCACTTTCTCAAAAATTCGTAAATACTGTCCCTTTTTTTTTTTTCTTGTTAATTCTCAATATTTTTCAATTAGGGTGTGGCCTTGATGTGGACTTTTGCCGTGACTGGAGCCTTCAACATAAAAAAAAAAAAAAGGTCATGTCTAAGTATGAATCTGTACAACCTCATGAATGTCAAGTTACACTAAAATGATTTACTTCAGCTTGGTCTGATTCACAGTTAAAGTATGCCTTTAGCAAAACTTAACTTTATTAATACCTTCATTTGTCTTGCAGGTGAAAAAGCCTTTTAATTTCATACTTATAAATAAAAAATATTTGAGAAAATCAAATAAATTAATCAACATTCATAACATGTCAAACTGCCTGACTGTTTTATTTTATTATACCATGATGTAAAAATAACGTAATATGAAAAAGTATCCATAAAATCCAGCACAGTATACAACAATGTAATCCTTTATGCTGGATAATGTAACACAAAAATGTTTACAACAGTTTCTATATTTCCAATAATAAAGAAAAGAAAACTGTAGTTAACACTTATGCATACCAGCTTACTCAGTTCAGGTTCATTCAGTTAATAAATGATATTTTCGTTACAGTATTGTGCACAGGATAGCACGTCTACTTAAGTAAGTCGGCTGTTGACCCCACAAAAATATTCATGAGGATTCTCAAGGGTGAATGGAATGTCAAAGTAACAAATAATGAGTGTATGAGGGTTGAAGCTGTGTGAAATTTAAAGTATGTTAAGATTTGTGCATGACACTATGAGAGGTTGAGCAGTGAGAACTTTGAATGGAATGGAGTGAATGAGTTGCAATCAAGGTTCGTTTCTTATTTTGGCTTTAGTTCTATCTACTTCTAGTGTCACTGAGGCCAGTAACATATTTTTACCACCAATCGTGATAACTTGAACACCTTCAGTTGTTTAAGATAACTGTATGGCTATGAGTCCTTTCCATGCATGTATGGCCCTAATTGTGAGATCACACCTGCAAAATGATACAGGTTATTGTGAGGCTTTTGAGAAAATTTGCAAAGGATGAGAAAGATCTCACATTTCTTGGGTGTCAGTTTAGACATCTTAGTTACAAAATTCAAGTTTAACATCCATGTTTGCAGAGGTCAAGATAGGTAAAGCATATAACTGCAATGGAGATGGATTACTTAACACAGTAAAACTAAAATCAGAAAAATACAGAATGAAAATGTAAGGAGGATATGTGATGTAAAGAAACCAATAGAAAGGCATCAAAGATGAGTCTTACCATACCATATTATTGTCATATAGTATGTATGGTAGATGAGAGAATGGTCAAGATATAGAGGTAATGTATCATAACTAAAATCATAAGGACAAGAGGTAAACCACAAAATATATGGCCAGATGTTGTGTATTGAGCAAATTGATGAGTGCTAGGTATATTTTTGATGAACCACCAGAAGGAATGATTTATGATCAGTAGCTTTGGAATAATTTTCATGTGTGAAAGTGGTGTGAATGAAAACTTTGATCCAGCATAATAAATCAACTTCATTTGAATGAAGACGTTTGTGTCAGGTGACAAATCAAATTAGTGTGTAGAATGAAAAAGTGTATAACACTTACCAGTATACTGAAATGGAAATAAATGTTTCATTTTAACACACTGGACATGGATTGAGGATATCTATAAGAAAAATTAAAAGTTTTATTTACCTGTTCAACCCTGTATGAGTAACATTGGATTTAAAGATAATACAGTGATAGATTTATCTTTATATTAATATATTGTAACAATAATAATGTTATAATGTTAGTTATTTTTTTTCATACATATTCACCATTTCCCACGTTAGCAAGGTAGCGTTAAAAACAGAGGACTGATCCTTAGAGGAAAAAATCCTCACTTGGCCCCCTTCTCTGTTCATTCTTTTGGAAAAGTGAAAACAGGAGAGGAGGATTTCCAGCCCCCTACTCCCTCCCCTTTTAGTCGTCTTTTACGACACGCAGGGAATACGTGGGAAGTATTCTTTCTCCCCTATCCCCAGGGATAAATGTTAGTTATAAAAAACTAATTCTAATTGCATTTCTTACATCATTTGTGATGATAAAAAATATTTAAAAGAAATTCTCATTTTTCAAAATCACAAACAAAAGAAGGCTAAGGCTGGGGTTATGAAAATTGCATGGTTTAGGCAGGATGAAAGGAGTCAAGCATGCTTAATTTGTTGAAAAACCAGGATATTCTGCTCTGAGGGAAACATAGAAGTGAAAAGGAGGCAAATAGTTTAGGAATGCTCATGGGGTAAAGACCAAGGACTGGTGACATATCAAGAGTGAGAGGAAGGGGTGGCACTTCTGATAAAAAAAGGATCTGTGGGAAAGTGTTATGGATAATAAGAAAGTGAATACAAATTGTTGAGGGTTAGAATGAAATTAGACTATGAGGGATGGATGATTGTTAGTGTTTGTGTACTTATTAATGATAGGAGTGAAGATGAAGGGAGTGCTTTTTAGGAGAAAATGAGTGAGAGTTGGGCAGTTTTGATGCAAGGGATTAAATCTGGGTGCCAGGGTATATGAATGCAGGGGTGGTTTATGTAACAACTAAAGGTATGAGGTCCCACCTTACATGAAAATGGGAAAAGCTTGTTAAATTGTGTGCTGAAAAGAGAATGGAAATTGGAAACATTTACTTTAAAAAAGATGCATCCATAAGCATATATGGGTGAGTAGGGTTAATGGGCATTACTGGATTAGGTGCTTATTGACAGGCAAGGAAAGGAGAGGTTATTGGATGTAAACATGATCAGAGTGGTGGCAGGTGGAATGGCTCATCATTTCTTGGTGAAAGTGAACTTTGGTGGTGATTTTTGGAAAAGAGGTATTGACTAATGTGTCAAAAAAGTGTTGTAAGTGAGCAAGACTGGTAAAGAAGCCCAAGTGCAAAGATACCATGAGAAACTTAATGAAGAATGGCATGGGGTGTGAGTAAATGAAAAATGGGGAGTGGAAGGTATTTAAGAGAAACAGTACTTAAACGGTCAGGTGAAGTGTATGGCATTTGGAAGGTGTGATGTAGATGTATGAAAACTTTTTCAGGGACAACTGGAACCACTCCATGTTAAGATTGGTGAGGGACAACTGGAACCATTCCATGATAAAAAGTGTAGGAAGTGGAGGAATGAGACAGACGAATGGTTAGTGAAAGCAAAAAGAAAGGTGCATTAACAGCTTCATGTACCTGGGAATGGGTGCAGCAGCAGATGGATCCACCAGGGCTGAAATAAATCTTTGCTCTTGCAGACAATGACCCCTCCTTCCACTTTTCCTTCATACATCCAGAGGATCAACCCCCTTCCAGTCTGTGATTCATTTCAGCTCCCAAGGTTCCATCCACTGCCACATCTACTCCCAGATATCTATGTAACTAAAGAAACTGTAATTAAATTTCTATACAGAATATTTCCATTTTCAAGGGAGGCATACTATAGTGGTTGTAATCTGCACCCAGATAGAGAGGTTTAAGCCTATGGCTAGACAGGGTTGCTATGATAATATTTGCAGTAGTGTGTATAAGGCTGGTCACTTCTTGTCAGATCCCTAAACTAGCTGACCTTTCATACCCTGTAAGCTGCCAAAGGAGCTAGAATCTCGATTTTTAGCTATTTTCTTATTTTCCATACACGTATGTAAAATTTTGTTAAGAACCTATGGTTTTTCCAAGATCAGTGCTCATAATGCAACGTATGAAGAAATACCTGTGGGATTTTCAGAGATGGTCAGTATTGCATCAAAACTTTTTATTAGATAAAATAATATCACTCGTAGAGATGTAGCCTTATTCAGTTAGAAATAGTATTCAAGACATTATCTTAGTCTCCATAAATATTTAGATAACTGTGCTTCATATTTACTTAGGGAAATATCTGAGGATCAGATTCAGTAGAAGCATTTTGTGAATGGAAGTGGTATGAATGGAGACCTTAGTTTTAATAAACAAATGAACTAGTGTGTAAAGTAAGAATGGCTTTTATAGATTTGGAAGTTCATGTTTCACTTGAACACACTGTACATGGGTTGATGTAAGAATAAAAAGGGGGGTTTTGTGATACTGTAAAGGCTGTCTGAACCTGATTTACCTCAATGAATTGGGAATGGAATGATAAATAGATAGATAGATTCATATTTTGTTCAGGATAGGAACATATCAGTTATATCAGATCCAATTAGAATACTTATAATTAGCACTCCTTTCTCCCATTAAAATTATATTGAGCAGTAATCAGTGTTCTGTGAAAAAATATCCAGTGACCAGTCTGATCCTCACAACAACTGCTTTGCTAGTCTTATACACTACTGAATGCAGTTTGTGCAAGAGCTCTTATATGCTTGATATGCATATCATCCTTCCAGTAATACCAAAAGCTGCAAATCTATTTTTTGTGAATTTCTCTTCTTGTAGTTCCATTATATGCTATAGTTCTGATATACAATGAAATCAATATACTGTACCGATTTTTCCTCATATCTATAAAACTACAATGACATTCAGAAACTGAACCCACAGTTCTGACAGGCAAGATCTTATAAGCTGTCACAACATATATTAGGTATACAGTAAACATCTGCAGGTTTGCTATGTTACACTCATAATTATATTCCATGGGAAACTTCTATTTCATTAAACTACAGTTACTTAAACTAATGGAGTAAAAGGAGTAACATTCTAAAGCAACTAGTTTCAACACTAAACCCATAACATATCCTAATTAATCACAATATATGAAGTCTCCATAAAAACATAATACTATTTGAAATAAAGCTAACCCAATTCATAGAAAATCAAATCATTTATCACCTGAGTAAGATGATGGTGTAGCAAGACGTTTAATGCTGCCAGACCTAAGGCCATTTGCACTCAGAGAGAGCAAACACATTTGTAATGCATAATACTGTATGTAAAAGAGACTGTTATAATGCTGTATATTCCTCAGAACTCATCATGTTTTTCTTATAATTTTCCTAATTTTATGGACCCAATCAGGGTTTCATGAGAGAAACGGATGACTGCTCACATTCTAAAAAGCTGTTCGAGTCATAAAGCAAAACTAAAATCTGCAGAACTATGGGAATTTACTGTACAAGGAAATGTTAGTTTTGCAAACTAGCCAATAAATGAGGATATTTCAGGAGATTAACTGTACACTGATCACTGTAGAACTTAGACTTAACATAGTCGCATAAAAGAAACGCCACAATGAAAAATGAGAACCATGTATATCTAACATTTGATTTGTTTTAAAAGAATCTGCTTTGGATTACTAAGTTACAAAAGTCATGAAAAAATGAATTAAGCAGGCATAGAAAGGGTTTATAATAAAGGCTTCATAATTTCCATCATTATGAAAACTGGGATGATATGCAAACACAAAGTCGTATCTTAACATTATTGCATTCTTCAAAACTTTGTCCATCTACAAAATATTTTTAAATATTTCATATAACAAAGTTAGAAAAGTATTACAAAAACTGAGGTCAGTATTACTCAGGCAAGACAATGTCTCAAAAACAATTCACAGCCTAATGATAGAGGGAGCAATTCTTTATCATTCCTCTGATGCAAAATGAATATTTGGAAGAGAAAGTACAAAGCAATTTCCATCTCTGTCAGAAACAGCCACAACTATGTCACTGTTTCGAAAGTATGCTGCTAATCTTGAGACTGGACGGGAAGTCACAGACAAACAAAGAGAGGGTACATAAGACTCCATAACTGCCCAGTTTATCTTTAGATCAGATGCCTTGTCGTCAGTCAAGATCTTGTACAGAAGCAGATGACCTATAAATGAACAAAAATTTAGGCTCTGAACTATAACAAAACAATTTTCTACTAGACAGAGCCTCATGAGCATCTGAGAAAGCATCTGCTGTGTGGGGTCGTTAAAACACTTGTTTTGTCCCAAAACTAGGGTGTATCTATGAAGATTTATCCTCTTCAACCACCATAGTATATAAAAGGCCAGGAGGTGCTCATTCGCTGGGCCTAACATCAGTATAGCAACCCAGCCAGACCTATAATGTCATACCACAGAGATCAGGTAGTACCAAGTGACCATCCATTTAAATCATTCACTGACTACAAGAGTGTGTGTTTTGGGCCTGGTGCTGATATGATTCAGGAAGCGATTTTCCAAAAAGACAAGAAGGAAAGGACAGAAGGGAAAAATATGTGGATGCTTACAGGGTTCTACCTGCAGTAGAGAATGGCTTTTAATCCCTCAAACCTATATTTCTTGCCTGAGGACATGCCTTATGAGCATATGAAAGCATGACCAAATGAAGGAGGAAGGTCATATGAAAAATTATTTAAAAATCATTGGAAAGGACCTATCCTTAATGACTATTTGGCCACTGTTTTTGAATGTCTGCATCTGAAGTTTGATACTAATCCCCATGAAAGTAGAAAATTTGGAAAGCACCTCATGTATGACTATCAATATCCAGGTCCATACAACACGCTTCAACTATGGAATATTTTGACTCTTGAGACAAGTATATGCATCAAAAAGAGAAAAACATTGAAAAAATTCATATTATAGAAGAGTGGTGATTAAGCTGACATGTCCCTCAAAAAAAAAAAAAAAAAAAAAAAAAAAGAAAAAAAAAAAAAAAAAAGGAGAAGAACTTGTAAAAGTTTCCCTTGACTAAGGAGGCACAAATAATGTCAGTCATGGACCTAAAGTGAAGTGGTTATTAAATCTTTTTGTAAATGTGCCTATGGTGCTGCTTTCAGCTACTCCAACTGGTGAATCATTCCACTCACTCACTTGTTTGCAACCATTGTTATGACTTAAATCAGACAAATCTAAATTTAATTAGCCTATTGGATCGAAATTATCAAAGTCTTTGATAATTCTTAATATCTGCATTAGATTAACTCTCAACTTTCTATAAGTCATTTAGTCAACTCTCATGAGATTTGTTTCTCAGTCTGTGAATGATCTTTGCAGTTCAACAATGCAATCTTTCCATTTTGTGTATGTCTTTGTCCAAGTAGGGAGACTAACCCTGGACACACCATTCAAGGAGGGGATACAACAATGAACTGTAAAGAGTAAAAATAATTTCTTTAAATTTAAATTCAAAAGTCCTTCTTGTGAATCCTTGTCACTATTTCTATGCACTGGTTACTTGACTTTAGGTCTCCAAAGATTATTACACTTAAGTCTTTTTCCCCATTTACCTTTGTGGCACAATAAAGTTCATACTGTAGTGTGACTTCTCATTTTATAACTACCAATAAATAAAACTGTAGTCTGCCTTCTCATTTTAACTACCAATATATAAAACTGCACTTTTTGATAGAATTTATTTGCCACCTGTAAGCTTATCCATCAATTTATTTATGTAACTGTAAAACCATAGAGGAGCAGTTTCTGCTGTAAATTTATTTCCCAGCTTAGTATAGCCAAAATAAATTTGATATTTTGCATCATAAACCATTACTGGTATCATTAATATGCATGAGAAAGAACTGATCCCAAGACTGACAACTACGGCACACCACCTCTTATGCCTAACCAATCTGAGGCTTGGCCATTAATCACTAATCTCTGTTTATGGCCAGGTAAACAATCTACTGACCACCTAAGTATAACCCAATCTGTAACATGTGACTTAACTTTGGCCAGTAACCTTTGATACACACATCATATTGGGAGTGGGGTAATAAAAATTGATAGACAGGCTTTCATCAGATGGGGTTTGTGCTACTTCTCACTTATGCAGGTCAAAGGCAAGTGTTCTTTAGTTTATCATGAGGTGGAAAGTGCCTACGTGCTAAGTCAAAATTACCCGTAAAATTATACTGCCTCGTAGAGGAAGCAGTTCTAGAGACATCTTGCTTACCTTGACTGGTACCACAGAAGACAAGTCCTCGCTTGTAGTATATTACAGTCACCTCTAGTAACATTGTTGCTCCCGCCCGCACCTTTGCCAGTGTCACTATGCAACTGCTAGCTGGCTGAAAATCAGAGACAATTATCAGAGTTCTTGTAATGTACAGTATATGAGAACTATAAATGTTGCTCATTTATAGTAAGGTAAGCAAAAAGATTTTCTAAGAGGATATATATGTTTAACTGTGATGAACAACAGCTATTCACATGCAAAATTACTTTAAACTACCCTTCTTTAAAATGTACATGTTCTCCTTAAACATTTAGTGTTTTTCAATTGTAACATGAGTTACACTGTGTAAGGTGGGATTAACGTCCTTATGCACTAACAGAGATTTACTTCTTTGCATATGTTTGACAAGTACATTAGGAGTCTTGTAAGACTGTTAGAGGTTACTCTATCATGAATGATATATCACTGATCTTGTTTAGATATTTTCACAAGTACCCAGAAATATTAAATATTGTTACATACAGACCCCAATCTGGGACTGATTTATGCCCAATGACCCACTTAGGTGATCAATCATGTGGAAGTATCAACTGAGAAACCAACCATAGTCAAATGACTTGAAGGATATTCATTGCTATATTTAAGAGTTTAAGCAAATATATACAAGACAAGAATAAGCCCAACAGATTTAGAACCACTATGAAAAGGTTTTATTGTCTACAATTAGCAAAATTTCAAGTTATTTAATAAAAACAAGCCTATACATCTAATTATAAATTTAAACCATTCACCTCTATAACATTGAAAGGCTCCCAATATTCAGTACAAAAAATATTAGCCCTTACCTCAGAATGTGCAAGATTATTTTTGCTTGCTCCATCACTGATGCTTCCTTCTGGAGTTACATAATTATTTTCAACTTTGTCTTGACTTTTTCTAATACAACTTGTGTTACCAACTGCCTGTGGACCTCTCTGTACCCAGCTTGTCAAGATGCTCTCACCCACCAGCCAATAGTCCCGTTCACGATCCATGTGCCAATAGGCTGCCAAGCATTAACTCATTTAATGAAAAGAGTCTAATCTTTTAATAAAGTGTTGTTCTTATGCTACAGGTGGTGAATTCCGCTGTTGCTGTATGCATTTGAATATGTTCCTTATTCGATCCCAACATGGAACGTGTTCATTCCCAACATCGAACATGTTCGATCCCAGCAGAGAACATGTTCGATCCCAACATGGAACATATTCAATCCCAGCACAAAACATATTCGATCCCAACATGGAACATATTCGAATGTGTACAGCAACAGTGGAATGCATACAGCAACAGTGGAATACTCCTCTGACTATACTTTATTGTGTGACTCTGCCACCAGTGAGAGGGAGGGCTCAAGTGACAGTGTATTGGCCCTTCCCAGAACCCCAATTAACTCATGGACTATCCCATCCCCTACCCTTAGAGCGGCCCATTAGGTGGTAGATTGTTGACAGCAGCCGCCCAGGGTGGTACTACCGTCCTGACTGAGGAGCATTAAAGTAGTGCCCGAAACCATCCTACACTCTCCATGTCAGGATTGCTGGTCTTGCTTCCCGTCGCATCAAAATGGGACTACTGGGCTAGTCCTGCCATCATCTTTTTACAAGCACCACACACCTAATCGTACCTTGCTTATTATTATTACTTTTTTTACACAAGTACTGTTGTCAATTCCTATCTGCTCTAACAATTATAAGCATCATGATGACGATGTCTGTCAAATCTGTAGCCCCTAGTCCCAGGCATTATGAGGTGATAAGAATCTCTGGGTTTCAGCCTGACTCTACTGCCAATGAGAGGGAGGGCTCCAGCAGTAGTAGTAATGGCCCCTCCCATGACTTTTCTCTCTCTGTGAGACCTTCCTCTTTTTGTATTCACTACACCAACATTCGTGGTCTCTCTAGTAACTTCTCCTCAGTTGAACGCCATCTGTCTAGTACCTCTCCCAATATCTTAGTTTTGTCTGACACACAGCTGTCTGATGATGTTCTCACTAGTCCCTTTTTCATATCTAACTATAATCTCCACTCACGTTTGTGCTTGTTCCAACATAAACATACCTGTTGCACACCTCAAGGACCTTGAGTCTCCAAACTTTGATGTTATGTGGCTCAAAATCTCTCCACTACCACATTTGTCCTCTGTTTCGCCTATTGCTCTCCTAGTTCTACAAATTTTATATCCTTCTTCAACTATCTAAACTCCTGCCATGAGACTGTGACATCCTCTAACAAGCATGCCAAGATTCTCTACCTTGGAGATTTTAGCATTCACCATAGGGAATGGTTGAATTCCTCCCATACAGGTAGTGGAGGGATTGAAGCCCTCACGTTCTCCATTCTCAGTGATATAAAGCAAATTATCTCCCACCCTATCCATATACCTGACTGCTATGACCACTCTCCCAATATTCTAGATTTGTTTTTCACCTCCAGTCCATCTCGCCATCAATACACAATCTCACCCCTATTTGGTTCATCTGATCATACTCTCATAAATATATCTATTCTAATGGCACTTGCCCCTGCAGCAGTCCCTTCGAAGTGTAAATACTGGCACCTGAACAGAGCTGACTGGAATAACTTACATAACTTCTTTTCTGACTTTCCCTGGGTAAATTAC